>JAJQKJ010002880.1:0-32500 GCA_029574335.1 Rana kukunoris
TGGCCCCCCCCCATAAGAGGAGATCTACTGACACCCTCCCTAGACAATTGAGGAATGCAGCATGCCCCCCCCCATAGATCTGCCCCCCCCTTCAGACAACTGAGGAACGCAGTATGGCCCCCCCCCCATAAGAGGAGATCTACTGACAACCCTCCCCTAGACAATTGAGGAATGCAGCATGCCCCCCCCCCGTAAGACGAAAGATCTACTGGCCCCTCAGACAACTGAGGAATGCAGCATGCCCCCCCCCATAGATCTGCCCCCCCCCCCTTCAGACAACTGAGGAACGCAGTATGGCCCCCCCCATAAGAGGAGATCTTACTACACCCTCCCCTAGACAATTGAGGAATGCAGCATGGCCCCCCCATAGATCTGGCCCCCCTCCAGACAAATGAGGAACGCAGTATGCCCCCCCCATAAGAGATCTACTGGCCCACCAGACAACTGAGGGGAATGCAGCATGGCCCCCCATAGATCTGCCCCCCCCTTCAGACAACTGAGGAATGCAGCATGGCCCCCCATAGGAAGAGATCTGATATCCCCCCCCCCCCAGGCCGGAGTATCACACGGGGGAATTAGACACAACAGAAACTAAGGTGACAAAACAAGTGCTGGAGGACGAGGATCGGAGGATGGATGTCCCTGGACAGGTAACCCGATCTGCGGAATGTGAGCGCCGGGTGGGGGAGGGGTGGGAACCGACGCACAGGTTCTTTTCCTGTGAACTCCAAACCCACAATGCAAGATTTCAAAAATTTAAAAATTCCACGACGTTCGCCAAGCGCGTCCGAAGAGCAACCGCCAGAGAAAAGAAACCCCCCCCCCAACTTCCACAGAAAGATACAAATCTCATGAAAGATACAAAAAGAAACGAAATGTTACATAAAGGGGGAGATTTACTAAGACTGGAGAGCAGAACCGGGCGGCCAATCAGCATCAATGAAGCTCTGATAATAAATCCTGGAAGCCGATTGGAGGGTGCAGCTCTGCGAGGGAACCAATCCCCTTCCAGGGTTTATCATCAGAGCTTCACTGAAGAAGTCACAAGCTGAATCCTTTCCCCCCCCCCCCCCCCCGGAGAGGAGAAAGGAGACCCCCGGAGAGGAGAAAGGAGACCCCCGGAGAGGAGAAAGGAGACCCCCGGAGAGGAGAAAGGAGACCCCCGGAGAGGAGAAAGGAGACCCCCGGAGAGGAGAAAGGAGACCCCCGGAGAGGAAAGGAGACCCCCGGAGAGGAAAGGAGACCCCCGGAGAGGAAAGGAGACCCCCGGAGAGGAAAGGAGACCCCCGGAGAGGAAAGGAGACCCCCGGAGAGGGGAAAGGAGACCCCCGGAGAGGGGAAAGGAGACCCCCGGAGAGGGGAAAGGAGACCCCTGGGGGCCACACCACCACAACCTGTGTTTTATTCCTCGCACAGCGCATGCAGGGGGTGCACATTTGCCCTGTGAGGTCCCCTCCCCCGGGGAGTCCATGGGCACTATGATGCGTTAGGGGGCGTCACCCTGTTGAAGACGGTAAGCACCACCCATGCTGACAGGTGGGACCCACTGACCAATCAGAAGACAGCACAGAGCGATGAAGTGCCGCTGACATGGAGACTTGAAAGGCGGCAGAAGATCAGCAGCCAAATGTAAAGCGGACCATTCCTGGGAAACAAGGCGATCGTTTCCATTCATAGACTTAGACCAGGGGGGTCTCAACCTGCGGCCCTCCAGCTGTTGCAGAACTACAAGTCCCATCATCCCTCTGCCTTTGGGAGTCATGCTTGTAACCGTCAGCCTTGCAAAGCCTCATGGGACTTGTAGTTCCTGAACAGCTGGAGGGCCGTAGTTTGACGACCCTTGTATTAGACCATGGGGCGCTCAACCTGTGACCCTCCAGCTGTTGCAGAACTACAATTCCCAGGATGCATTGCAAGCCGCTGACAATTACAAGCATGTGACCCCCAATCAATCAGCGAGGATTTCTGCTCCCCGGGTGTCTTCTATACAACAAGCTGAGATAGGGAGCCACTCTCTCTCCCTCATAAGGGGAGCCACTCTCTCTCCCTCATAAGGGGAGCCACTCTCTCTCCCTCATAAGGGGAGCCACTCTCTCTCCCTCATAAGGGGAGCCACTCTCTCTCCCTCATAAGGGGAGCCCATACTCTCTCCCTCATAAGGGAGCCACTCTCTCTCCCTCATAAGGGGAGCCACTCTCTCTCCCTCATAAGGGGAGCCACTCTCTCTCCCTCATAAGGGGAGCCACTCTCTCTCCCTCATAAGGGGAGCCACTCTCTCTCCCTCATAAGGGGAGCCACTCTCTCTCCCTCATAAGGGGAGCCACTCTCTCTCCCTCATAAGGGGAGCCACTCTCCCAATCTCAGCTTGTTACCTGTATAGAAGACTCCTGTCCACAGAATCAATCAGATACCGATCTCTCCACCATGACCAAGACCAAAGATCTGTCCCAGGATGTCGGGGAGAAGATCGGAGACCTACACAAGGCTGGGAGGGGCGACAAGACCCTCGCCAATCAGCTGGTGGGAGGAGACAACAAAATACCGATCACTCTCCTCGGTCTTAGGGTTGTCACCTCATTCCTATAATCCCGATCACATCCGTTATCTTCATTAATGTTTGGTTCATTCAATATCCCCGCCTCTCTGGGGACCAAAGAATTGAAGTGGGGGGAGAATGTAGCCATGAAGGTTCTGAGGATTTAATGCAGATGAGGCACCAAGTGAGTTTAATCTCCACCTTCATCAGCCTCAGAACCCGTGTACTTCATAGCTACATTCTCCCCCCACTTCAAGTCTTTGGTCCCCAGAGAGGTGTCAATATTGGACTAACCAAACATTAATGAAGATAAAGAGGTGATCGGGTTTAAAGGGATGAGGTGCTAACCCTACTCAGTCTGGGGCTCCATACAAGATCTCCCCTCGTGGGGGTTCAATGATCATGAGAACGGTGAGGAATCCGCCCAGAACTACACGGGAGCATCTTGTCACTGATCTCAGCCGGGACCATCGTCACCAAGGAAACAATCAGTGACACTACACCGGGGGGAGCCGAGATCCTGCAGCCCCCGGTGGTTTGTCGAGACCCTATTGGATCCCCCCCCCCCGATTATATAATGTAGAGCTGTGCGCTCCAGACTACGGGAACGGCATAGAAATCGCATGCAATCCAAGGCTCAGCAACACGATCGCATTCCATGTGTTGTGTGTCAGAGGTCCCAACACCGATCGTACGCCCCTCTCCACACACCGATCGTACGCCCTGCGCCCCCCTCCACACACCGATCATACGCCCTGCGCCCCCCTCCACACACCGATCTTACGCCCTGCGCCCCCCTCCACACACCGATCATACGCCCTGCGCCCCCCTCCACACACCGATCTTACGCCCTGCGCCCCCCTCCACACACCGATCTTACGCCCTGCGCCCCTCCCCCCCTCCACACACCGATCATACGCCCTGCGCCCCCTCCACAACACCGATCATACGCCCTGCGCCCCCCTCCACCACACCGATCATACGCCCTGCGCCCCCCTCCACACACCGATCATACGCCCTGCGCCCCCCTCCACACACCGATCATACGCCCTGCGCCCCCCTCCACACACCGATCGTACGCCCTGCGCCCCTCTCCACACACCGATCGTACGCCCTGCGCCCCCCTCCACACACTGATCACTTATACAGGAAGATCGGAGAGGAGCTGCTATTCTGTGTTGCCTCATCTACAGAACAAAGGAGGAAACAAAGTAACCAAAACTCCCAATAACTGATAGAAATCCAACGACCCCTCCCCCTCCCCCAAGATAACTGAGGTTTACATTTCCTCTGAGTGTAGATCGGGAGATGATGGGTGGGGGGGGGGGGGGGGTTGGGGGCACCAGGAAAATACCTCGACATTCCAACCTTCCAATACTAAGATATCAAAGGAGACACTGCTGTGTATAGAAACGAGCACCCCCCCCCCCCCCCAACACCGGACCGTCACCAACTCCAAGACTGCCAGACAGAGCAATTACACAGCGCCTCCCGGAGGCCGGGACCAACACCAATCCAATAAAAGGGAAAAGAATGATTGGAGGTTGCCGGTGTTCTATCAGAATACTGCTACCCATCAGGATATGCAACCAAAGTGACGTTCCGCCATCTTGGTACACCCCAAATATTCCGATAGAACAGGGCTGTACGTGGGAGGACTGCGCCTCTACAGGCAGGAGGGGGCGCCACTTCACCGTACCTTTGCCCAACTTCTTGTCCTTCCTCAGCTCTTTGCTTTTCGCGGCGAAGATGAACTCGTTGGAGGAGAATCCGGGGCGACATTCCGAAGGAGATTCGCATGACGACGGCAAAACCTACAAAATACAAAAACATGCAACCCATTAGATGATTCCACAACGCGCACGTCCCCGCCCCACATTGTGCACGCCCCCCGCCCCACAATGCACTCCCCCACCCTACATTGTGCACGCCCCCGCCCACCCTCCCACAGTGTGCACACCCCTGCCC
Organism: Rana kukunoris; assembly: GCA_029574335.1. NCBI lineage: Eukaryota > Metazoa > Chordata > Amphibia > Anura > Ranidae > Rana > Rana kukunoris. The sequence continues at coordinate 4,505 of JAJQKJ010002880.1, forward strand.
TACATTGTGCACGCCCCCTCCCACCCTCAGCGTGCACGCCCCCGCCCACCCTACCACAGCGTGCAGGCCCCGCCCTACATTGTGCACACCCCCGCCCACCCTCCCACAGCGTGCAGGCCCCGCCCTACATTGTGCACGGCCCCCGCCCACCTCCCACAGCGTGCACGCCCCCGCCCTACATTGTGCACGCCCCCGCCCACCCTCCCACAGTGTGCACGCCCACCCTCCCTACATTGTGCACGCCCCCCCGGCCCCACCCTCCCACAGTGTGCACGCCCACCCTCCCTACATTGTGCACGCCCCCGCCCACCCTCCCACAGCGTGCACGCCCCCACCCTACATTTTGCACGCCCCCTCCCACCCTCCCACAGCGTGCTACGCCCCCTCCCTACATTGTGCACGCCCCCTCCCACCCTCCCACAGCCGTGCACGCCCCCGCCCTACATTGTGCACACCCCCTCCCTACATTGTGCACGCCCCCGCCGACCAACCCACAATGCACACGCCACTTGCCGTACAATATGCATGCCCCCCCCCCCCCATCACACAACGTGCATGTGCCTATTGTCCATTGGGGGTCCGGAGCAACATTTGTTTTTAAATGCAAAAAGTTTAAAGCCACACAGCCCCCCCCCCCCCCCCCCCCCCATACTTATACACAGATTCTCAGCCCCCCCCATACTATATACACAGATTCTCAGCCCCCCCCCCATACTTATACACAGATTCTCAGCCCCCCCCCCATACTTATACACAGATTCTCAGCCCCCCCCCCCCATACTTATACACAGATTCTCAGCCCCCCCAGTTGTAATGGAATCACAAGAGATTTGTGCAAAATGTGATTCCTGGGAGGAGATTTCCCAAAAGTTTATCCTGAAAGTTTGGAACCCCCCTCCCCTCCCCCCATACAGAGTGCGACCCTCTGCAGACCGACCACCGGGGCAACTCGGGGGATCGTCCAATCAGATCGGCGAGAAAATATTGAGAAACACCGACCACCGATATAATGTGTGGGGGAAATCCGAGGTATCCATAGAGGAGAGGATACAATGTACCTACCGTCCACTCCCCCACCTACCTACCCGCCTCTCCACAGACCCCTCCCCCCCACACCGGAGGGGGTCGGATAATTGTATAATAATAATAAAAGTACACCCCCCGGGGGACACTTACCTGCAGGAGGTAGATGATGGCGGCGGCCAGGCACAGCGCTCGGTGTCCCTCCATCTCTCCGGTCTCCGTCCGTCTCCTCGCCGCTTCTCTTTATCACTGAGCGGATCCCAGGTGAGCGCGGCGCCCGGTGACGTAGGCAGGTGCGCCCGCTGATTGGCTGCTCCGAGTGTCACTCAATCCCTCCCTCCCAAGGGTCCCGCCCCCTCCCCTGAGTGAGATGGTCACGTGACAGGGAGCTCAGTGTATACACACAGCTTTCCCAACCCCCCCTCTATATATATACAGAGAGCCCCCCAAGGGACCACAAAGATCCCCCCTTATATCAGGGTCCCCAGAGCCCCCCCCCCTTACATCAGGGTCCCCAGAGAGCCCCCCTCACATCAGGGTCCCCAGAGAGCCCCCCTTACATCAGGGTCCCCAGAGAGCCCCCCTCACATCAGGGTCCCCAGAGAGCCCCCCTCACATCAGGGTCCCCAGAGAGCCCCCCTTACATCAGGGTCCCCAGAGAGCCCCCCTCACATCAGGGTCCCCAGAGATCCCCCCTCACATCAGGGTCCCCAGAGAGCCCCCCTTACATCCGGGTCCCCAGAGAGCCCCCCTCACATCAGGGGTCCCCAGAGATCCCCCCTTACATCAGGGTCCCCAGAGAGCCCCCTTTACATCAGGGTCCCCAGAGAGCCCCCTTCACATCAGGGTCCCCAGAGAGCCCCCTCTCATCAGGGTCCCCAGAGAGCCCCCCTCACATCAGGGTCCCCAGAGAGCCTCCCCTTACATCAGGGTCCCCAGAGATCCCCACATTTTACTGGGGCCCCAGAGAGCCCCCCCTTACATCAGGGTCCCCAGAGAGCCCCCCCTTACATGGGGATCAGGGTCCCCAAGATCCCCGGGGAACATCAGGTCCCCAGAGACCCCCTTCATGGGGTCCCCAGATCCCCCCTTACATCAGGGTCCCCAGAGAGCCCCCCCCACTTACATCAGGGTCCCCAGAGAGCCCCCCCTTACATCAGGGTCCCCAGAGATCCCCCCTTACATCAGGGTCCCCAGAGAGCCCCCCTCGCATCAGAGCCCCCCCTCACATCAGGGTCCCCAGAGATCCCCCCTCACATCAGGGTCCCCAGAGCCCCCCTTACATCAGGGTCCCCAGAGCCCCCCCCCTTACATCAGGGTCCCCAGAGATCCCCCCTCACATCAGGGTCCCCAGAGATCCCCCCTCACATCAGGGTCCCCAGAGCCCCCCTTACATCAGGGTCCCCAGAGCCCCCCCCCCTTACATCAGGGTCCCCAGAGATCCCCCCTTACATCAGGGTCCCCAGAGCCCCCCCCCCCTTACATCAGGGTCCCCAGAGAGCCCCCCTTACATCAGGGTCCCCAGAGAGCCCCCCTTACATCAGGGTCCCCAGAGAGCCCCCCTTACATCAGGGTCCCCAGAGAGCCCCCCTCACATCAGGGTCCCCAGAGATCCCCCCCTCACATCAGGGTCCCCAGAGAGCCCCCTCACATCAGGGTCCCCAGAGAGCCCCCCTTACATCAGGGTCCCCAGAGATCCCCCCCTCACATCAGGGTCCCCAGAGAGCCCCCCTTACATCAGGGTCCCCAGAGAGCCCCCCTTACATCAGGGTCCCCAGAGCTCCCCCCCCTTACATCATGGTCCCCAGAGAGCCCCTTACATCAGGGTCCCCAGCAGAGCCCATCCCTCACATCAGGGTCCCCAGCAGAGCCCATCCCTCACATCAGGGTCCCCAGCAGAGCCCATCCCTCACATCAGGGTCCCCAGCAGAGCCCATCCCTCACATCAGGGTCCCCAGCAGAGCCCATCCCTCACATCAGGGTCCCCAGAGAGCCCCCTTACATCAGGGTCCCCAGAGCCCCCCCCCCCTTATATCAGGGTCCCCAGAGATCCCCCCTTACATCAGGGTCCCCAGAGATCCCCCCTTACATCAGGGCCCCTAGAGATCCCCCCTCACATCAGGGTCCCCAGAGATCCCCCCCTTACATCAGGGCCTAGAGATCCCCCCTTACATCAGGGTCCCAGAGATCCCCCCTCACATCAGGGTCCCCAGAGATCCCCCCTTACATCAGGGCCCCTAGAGATCCCCCTCACATCAGGGTCCCCAGAGATCCCCCCTTACATCAGGGTCCCCAGAGAGCCCCCCTCACATCAGGGTCCCCAGAGATCCCCCCTCACATCAGGGTCCCCAGAGATCCCCCCTTACATCAGGGTCCCCAGAGATCCCCCCTTACATCAGGGTCCCCAGAGCCCGCCCTCTTACATCAGGGTCCCCAGAGAGCCCCCTCGCATCAGGGTCCCCAGAGATCCCCCCTCACATCAGGGTCCCCAGAGATCCCCCCTTACATCAGGGTCCCCAGAGATCCCCCCTTACATCAGGGTCCCCAGAGCCCGCCCCCTTACATCAGGGTCCCCAGAGAGCCCCCCTCGCATCAGGGTCCCCAGAGATCCCCCTTATATCAGGGTCCCCAGAGATCCCCCTTACATCAGGGTCCCCAGAGATCCCCCCTTACATCAGGGTCCCCAGAGATCCCCCTTACATCAGGGTCCCCAGAGCCCCCCCCTTACATCAGGGTCCCCAGAGATCCCCCTTACATCAGGGTCCCCAGAGATCCCCCCTCGCATCAGAGCCCCCCCTCACATCAGGGTCCCCAGAGATCCCCCCTTACATCAGGGTCCCCAGAGATCCCCCCTTACATCAGGGTCCCCAGAGCCCCCCCCTTACATCAGGTCCCCAGAGAGCCCCCCTCGCATCAGAGCCCCCCCTCACATCAGGGTCCCCAGAGATCCCCCCTTACATCAGGGCCCCTAGAGATCCCCCCTCACATCAGGGTCCCCAGAGATCCCCCTTTACATCAGGGTCCCCAGAGATCCCCCCTTACATCAGGGTCCCCAGAGCCCCCCCCTTACATCAGGGTCCCTAGAGAGCCCCCCTTACATCAGGGTCCCCAGAGATCCCCCCTTACATCAGGGTCCCCAGAGATCCCCCCTCACATCAGGGTCCCCAGAGATCCCCCCTTACATCAGGGCCCCTAGAGATCCCCCCTCACATCAGGGTCCCCAGAGATCCCCCTTACATCAGGGTCCCCAGAGAGCCCCCCTCACATCAGGGTCCCCAGAGATCCCCCCTCACATCAGGGTCCCCAGAGATCCCCCTTACATCAGGGTCCCCAGAGATCCCCCCTTACATCAGGGTCCAGAGCCCGCCCCCTTACATCAGGGTCCCCTCTGGGGACCCTGATGTAAGGGGGGGGGGCTCTGGGGACCCTAATGTAAGGGGGGATCTCTGGGAGCCTGATGTGAGGGGGCTCTCTGGGGACCCTGGTGTAAGGGGGATCTCTAGGGGCCCTGATGTAAGGGGGGGGGGCTCTGGGGACCCTGATGTAAGGGGGGATCTCTGGGGACCCTGATGTAAGGGGGGATCTCTGGGGACCCTGATGTAAGGGGGGGGGGCTCTGGGGACCCTGATGTAAGGGGGATCTCTGGGGACCCTGATGTAAGGGGGGATCTCTGGGGACCCTGATGTAAGGGGGATCTCTGGGGACCCTGATGTAAGGGGGGCTCTGGGGACCCTGATGTGAGGGGGGCTCTGATGTGAGGGGGCTCTCTGGGGACCCTGATGTAAGGGGGGGATCTCTGGGGACCCTAATGTAAGGGGGGATCTCTGGGGACCCTGGTTGTAAGGGGGATCTCTGGGGACCCTGATGTAAGGGGGGGGGCTCTGGGGACCCTAATGTAAGGGGGATCTCTGGGGAGCCTGATGTGAGGGGGGCTCTCTGGGGACCCTGGTGTAAGGGGATCTCTAGGGGCCCTGATGTAAGGGGGGGGGGCTCTGGGGACCCTGATGTAAGGGGGGATCTCTGGGGACCCTGATGTAAGGGGGGATCTCTGGGGACCCTGATGTAAGGGGGGGGGCTCTGGGGACCCTGATGTAAGGGGGGATCTCTGGGGACCCTGGTGTAAGGGGGGATCTCTAGGGGCCCTGATGTAAGGGGGGATCTCTGGGGACCCTGATGTAAAGGGGGCTCTGGGGACCCTGATGTGAGGGGGGATCTCTAGGGGCCCTGATGTAAGGGGGGATCTCTGGGGACCCTGATGTAAGGGGGCTCTGGGGACCCTGATGTGAGGGGGGATCTCTAGGGGCCCTGATGTAAGGAGGGATCTCTGGGGACCCTGATGTAAGGGGGGCTCTGGGGACCCTGATGTGAGGGGGGATCTCTAGGGGCCCTGATGTAAGGGGGATCTCTGGGGACCCTGGTGTGTAAGGGGGGATCTCTGGGGACCCTGATGTAAGGGGGGATCTCTGGGGACCCTGGTGTAAGGGGGGATCTCTAGGGGCCCTGATGTAAGGGGGGGATCTCTGGGACCCTGATGTAAGGGGGATCTCTGGGGACCCTGGTGCAAGGGGGGATCTCTAGGGGCCCTGATGTAAGGGGGGATCTCTGGGGACCCTGATGTAAGGGGGGCTCTGGGGACCCTGATGTGAGGGGGGAATCTCTAGGGGCCCTGATGTAAGGGGGGATCTCTGGGGACCTGATGTAAGGGGGGGCTCTGATGGGCGAGGGGGGCTCTCTGGGGACCCTGATGTAAGGGGGGGGGGCTCTGGGGACCCTGATGTAGGGGGGATCTCTAGTATAGGGCCCTGATGTAAGGGGGGATCTCTGGGGACCCTGATGTAAGGGGGGCTCTGGGGGATCTCTGGGGACCCTGATGTGAGGGGGGGCTCTGATGCGAGGGGAGCTCTCTGGGGACCCTGATGTAAGGGGGGGGCTCTGGGGGACCCTGATGTAAGGGGGATCTCTGGGGACCCTGGTGTAAGGGGGGATCTCTGGGGACCCTGATGTAAGGAGGGATCTCTGGGGACCCTGATGTAAGGGGGATCTCTGGGGACCCTGGTGTAAGGGGGATCTCTAGGGGCCCTGATGTAGGGGGGGGATCTCTGGGGACCCTGATGTAAGGGGGGATCTCTGGAGACCCTGATGTAAGGGGGGATCTGGGGACCCTGATGTAAGGGGGGCTCTGGGGACCCTGATGTGAGGGGGGATCTCTAGGGGCCCTGATGTAAGGGGGGATCTCTGGGGACCCTGATGTAAGGGGGGCTCTGGGGACCCTGATGTGAGGGGGGATCTCTAGGGGCCCTGATGAAGGGGGGCTCTCTGGGGACCCTGATGAAAGGGGGGGGGCTCTGGGGACCCTGATGTAAGGGGGGATCTCTGGGGACCCTGATGTAAGGGGGGATCTCTGGGGACCCTGGTGTAAGGGGGGATCTCTGGGGACCCTGATGTAAGGGGGGATCTCTGGGGACCCTGATGTAAGGGGGGATCTCTGGGGACCCTGGTGTAAGGGGGATCTCTAGGGGCCCTGATGTAAGGGGGGATCTCTGGGGACCCTGATGTAAGGGGGGCTCTGGGGACCCTGGTGTGAGGGGGGATCTCTAGGTGCCCTGATGTGAGGGGGGGCTCTGATGCGAGGGGGGCTCTCTGGGGACCCTGATGTAAGGGGGGATCTCTGGGGACCCTGATGTGAGGGGGGCTCTGATGTAAGGGGGATCTCTGGGGACCCTGATATAAGGGGGGATCTCTGGGGACCCTGATGTGAGGGGGGGCTCTGATGCGAGGGGGGCTCTCTGGGGACCCTGATGTAAGGGGGGGCGGGCTCTGGGGACCCTGATGTAAGGGGGGATCTCTGGGGACCCTGATGTAAGGGGGGATCTCTGGGGACCCTGATGTGAGGGGGGATCTCTAGGGGCCCTGATGTGAGGGGGGGGCTCTGATGCGAGGGGGGCTCTCTGGGGACCCTGATGTAAGGGGGGGGGCTCTGGGGACCCTGATGTAAGGGGGGATCTCTGGGGACCCGGATATAAGGGGGATCTCTGGGGACCCTGATGTGAGGGGGGGCTCTGATGCGAGGGGGGCTCTCTAGGGACCCTGATGTAAGGGGGGGGCTCTGGGGACCCTGATGTAAGGGGGATCTCTGGGGACCCTGATGTAAAGGGGGATCTCTGGGGACCCTGATGTGAGGGGGGATCTCTAGGGGCCCTGATGTAAGGGGGGATCTCTGGGGACCCTGATGTGAGGGGGGGCTCTGATGCGAGGGGGGCTCTCTGGGGACCCTGATGTAAGGGGGGGGGCTCTGGGGACCCTGATGTAAGGGGGGATCTCTGGGGACCCTGATGTAAGGGGGGATCTCTGGGGACCCTGATGTGAGGGGGGGCTCTGATGCGAGGGGGGATCTCTGGGGACCCTGATGTAAGGGGGGATCTCTGGGGACCCTGATGTAAGGGGGGGGGGGCTCTGGGGACCCTGATGTAAGGGGGGATCTCTGGGGACCCTGATGTAAGGGGGGATCTCTGGGGACCCTGATGTAAGGGGGATCTCTGGGGACCCTGATATAAGGGGGGATCTCTGGGGACCCTGATGCGAGGGGGGCTCTCTGGGGACCCTGATGTAAGGGGGCGGGCTCTGGGGACCCTGATGTAAGGGGGGATCTCTGGGGACCCTGATGTAAGGGGGGATCTCTGGGGACCCTGATGTGAGGGGGATCTCTGGGGACCCTGATGCGAGGGGGGCTCTCTGGGGACCCTGATGTAAGGGGATCTCTGGGGACCCTGAATGATTTTAGACGCACGCTCAGATTATCGCACGATCGATCCGTCTGATTTTCTGATCTCAAAAAAATGAGAAAAAATCTCCAGCAGGATATGAATTGATATGAATTGCGCCCCCTAGTGGGACGGAATATCACTGCGCCAGTATATAAGATACAGTGGGGCAAAAAAGTATTTAGGCCCCCCCCCAAGTGTGCGAGTTCTCCCCCCACTTATAAAGATGGGGGGACTAAATACTTTTTTGCCCCACTGTAACATGATATGACATGGGTCCTGCCTTTGGGGATCCCTTAGACCAGAAATATCCTGATATGATGGCATCTCATGTGTGCGCAGAGCACCCCAATCTCCACCGTAGAGCCCCCCCCAATCTCCACTACAGAGCCCCCCCCAATCTCCACTACAGACACCCCCCCCCCATCTCCACCGTAGAGCCCCCCCAATATCCTGTTACTGCAGAGCCCCCCAATCTCCACTACAGAGCCCCCCCAATCTTTTGTTACTGCAGAGCACCCCAATCTCCACTACAGAGCCCCCCCAATCTCCACTACAGACCCCCCCATCTCCACCGTACAGCCCTCCCCCCAATATCCTGTTACTGCAGAGCCCCCCCAATCTCCACTGCAGAGCCCCCCCATCTCCTGTTACTGCAGAGCACCCCCAATCTCCACTACAGAGCCCCCAATCTCCACTAGAGACCCCCCAATCTCCTGTTACTGCAGAGCCCCCAATCTCCACCGTAGAGCCCCCCCAATCTCCACTACAGAGCACCCCATCTCCACCGTACAGCCCCCCCCCCAATATCCTGTTACTGCAGAGCCCCCCCAATCTCCACTGCAGAGCCCCCCCCATCTCCTGTTACTGCAGAGCACCCCCAATCTCCACTACAGAGACCCCCAATCTCCACTAGAGACCCCCCAATCTCCTGTTACTGCAGAGCCCCCCCAATCTCCACCGTAGAGCCCCCCAATCTCCACTACAGAGCACCCCCCCCAATCTCCTGTTACTGCAGAACACCCCAATCTCCTGTTACTGCAGAGCCCTCCAATCTCCTGTTACTGCAGAGCCCCCCAATCTCCACCGTAAAGCCCCCCCAATCTCCTGTTACTGCAGAGCCCCCAATCACCACTGTAGAGCCCCCCAATCTCCACCATAGAGCCCCCCCAATCCCCACTACAAAGCACCCCCCCAATCTCCTGTTACTGCAGAGCCCCCCAATCTCCTGTTACTGCAGAGCCCCCCAATCTCCTGTTACTGCAGAGCCCCCCAATCTCCTGTTACTGCAGAGTCCCCCAATCTCCTGTTACTGCAGAGTCCCCCAATCTCCTGTTACTGCAGAGTCCCCCAATCTCCTGTTACTGCAGAGCCCCCCCAATCTCCACCATAAAGCCCCCCCCCCAATCTCCTGTTACTGCAGAGCCCCCCCAATCTCCACCGTAGAGCCCCCCCAATCTCCACTACAGAGCACCCCCCCAATCTCCTGTTACTGCAGAACACCCCAATCTCCTGTTACTGCAGAGCCCCCAATCTCCACTGTAGAGCCCCCCCAATCTCCACCGTAGAGACCCCCCAATCTCCACTACAAAGCACCCCCCCAATCTCCTTGTTACTGCAGAGCCCCCCAATCTCCTGTTACTGCAGAGGCCCCCCAAATCTCCTGTTACTGCAGAGTCCCCCAATCTCCTGTTACTGCAGAGCCCCCCAATCTCCACCATAAAGCCCCCCCAATCTCCTGTTACTGCAGAGCCCCCAATCTCCACTACAGAGCCCCCCAATCTCCTGTTACTGCAGAGCACCCCAATCTCCACTACAGAGCCCCCCAATCTCCTGTTACTGCAGAGCCCCCCCATCTCCACTACAGAGCCCCCCCCCCAATTTCCTGTTACTGCAGAGCAACCCCAATCTCCACTACAGAGCCCCCTCCCCAATCTCCTGTTACTGCAGAGCCCCCCCCAATCTCCACTACAGAGCCCCCCCAATCTCCTGTTACTGCAGAGCCCCCCCTAATCTCCTGTTACTGCAGAGTCCCCCAATCTCCTGTTACTGTAGAGCCCCCCAATCTCCTGTTACTGCAGAGTCCCCCAATCTCCTGTTACTGCAGAGCCCCCCCAATCTCCACCATAAAGCCCCCCCCCAATCTCCTGTTACTGCAGAGCCCCCAATCTCCACTACAGAGCCCCCCAATCTCCTGTTACTGCAGAGCACCCCAATCTCCACTACAGAGCCCCCCCCCCAATCTCCTGTTACTGCAGAGCCCCCAATCTCCACTGTAGAGTCCCCAATCTCCACCGTAGAGCCCCCCCCCCAATCTCCACTACAAAGCACCCCCCCAATCTCCTGTTACTGCAGAGCCCCCAATCTCCTGTTACTGCAGAGTCCCCCAATCTCCTGTTACTGCAGAGTCCCCCAATCTCCTGTTACTGCAGAGCCCCCCAATCTCCACCATAAAGCCCCCCCAATCTCCTGTTACTGCAGAGCCCCCAATCTCCACTACAGAGCCCCCCCAATCTCCTGTTACTGCAGAGCACCCCAATCTCCACTACAGAGCCCCCCCCAATCTCCTGTTACTGCAGAGCCCCCCCATCTCCACTACAGACCCCCCCCCCAATCTCCTGTTACTGCAGAGCCCCCCCAATCTCCACTACAGAGCCCCCCCAATCTCCTGTTACTGCAGAGCCCCCCCCTATCTCCTGTTACTGCAGAGCACCCCATCTCCACTACAGAGCCCCCCCAATCTCCTGTTACTGCAGAGCCCCCCCAATCTCCACTACAGAGCCCCCCCAATCTCCTGTTACTGCAGAGCCCCCCCTAATCTCCTGTTACTGCAGAGCACCCCAATCTCCACTACAGAGCCCCCCCAATCTCCTGTTACTGCAGAGCCCCCAATCTCCACTACAGAACCCCCCCAATCTCCTGTTACTGCAGAGCCCCCCCCTAATCTCCTGTTACTGCAGAGCCCCCAATCTCCTTTGCAGGGCCCCCCCCCCCAATCTCCACTACAGAACCCCCCAATCTCTCTAAAGTTTTGTTAAATCTGAAGACAATTATCTGCAGAAAATCGAATAGTGTGTATGGGGACAAAGTATTCACCCTCCATAATATGGATGGAATGGATGGAGGAGGGAAGGGGGAGGGATGGGGTGGATAGAGTGGGAGGGATGGAGACATGGATGGAGGGGGAGGGATGGAGGGGGAGGGAGGGAGACATGGATAGATGGATGGAGGGGGGAGGAGTGGATGGATGGAGGGGGATGGAGGATGGATGGATGGGGGGGAGGAGTGGATGGATGGAGGGGGATGGATGGATGGATGGATGGATGGATGGATGGATGGATGGTGGGAGGGAGGCAGAGGGATGGAGGGGGAGGGATGGAGGGAGGGATGGATGGAGGGGGATGGATGGATGGGGGATGGATGGATGGGGAGGGATGGAGGGATGGATGGAGGGGGATGGATGGATGGGGGAGGGATGGATGGAGGGGGAGGGAGGGAGACATGGATAGATGGATGGATGGAGGGGGGAGGAGTGGATGGATGGATGGAGGGAGGGATGGATGGAGGGGGATGGATGGATGGGGAGGGATGGAGGGAGGGATGGATGGAGGGGGATGGATGGATGGGGGGAGGGATGGATGGGGGAGGGATGGATGGATGGGGGAGGGGGGGGAGGGACGGAGGGAGGGATGGATGGAGGGGATGGATGGATGGATGGATGGAGGGGGAGGGGGGGAGGGATGGAGGGGGATGGATGGAGTGAGGGGGGATGGATGGAGGGGATGGATGGATGGATGGATGGATGGATGGATGGATGGGTGGGTGAAGTTTGCTTTGAATAATAAAAAGTAATAAAAAGGATTTGAGGTTCTCAGGTGCTGTGAAGATCCACTTCAAAGGGCCCTCACTCTCCTGTCAGACCTCTCTGTGATTAGGGCCCCGGAGCCTCCAGTGGGGGGGGGGGGTTGGGGGAGGGGGGCTCGGCCCTCTCACATCTGTAATTACTAACAGCTGGAGGGCTTCCCTCTTGCCACATCCCTATGAAGGGGGGAGGGGAGGACTCTTCTAGAGTCAGTTACTGGAAGACGTGTGCAGGATGAAGATCGGCTGTCTTCTCCTCGTCTCTCTCATCCAGGTGAGAAAACTTTATTTCTGATGTTTCCCCGGGTGTGGGGGTCATAAGTCACCCTGGGTGTGGGGGTTATAGGTCACCTCAGAGTGCGGGGGTCATAGGTCACCCCCCGGGGGGGTGGGGGGTCACCACAAAACTTCTCATGCACTGCAAGCTGCCCCAAGAGGGAAATGTCCCCAATAGAGGAATCTCAGAGGAGCGTCTATTGCAGAACCCCCCCCCTCCCCCCAAAGCATAATGGGGTTTTTGGGGTCACAGGCTCCTCCTCCTCCTCCAAACACGGCGAGTTGAGTTGATGCCAAAGATCCCGATTTTGGTCTCCTCTGATCACAACCCCTCCCCCCAGTGGTCCTCTGAATCATTCAGATCTTCATGATCAGACATCAGAGGGGCTGTACATGTGATGTCCTGAGCAGGGGGCCCTTGCGGGGGCTGCAGGATCTCAGCCCCCCCCCCCGGTGTAGTGTCACTGATTGTTTCCTTGGTGACGATGGTCCCGGCTGAGATCAGTGACAAGATCCTCCCGTGTAGTTCTGGGCGGATTCCTCACCGTTCTCATGATCATTGAACCCCCACAGGGGGAGATCTTGTATGGAGCCCCAGACTGAGTAGGGTTAGCACCTCATCCCTTTACACCCGATCACCTCTTTTTCTTCAATGTTTGGTTAGTTCAATATCCTCACCTCTTGGGGACCAAAGAATTGAAGTGGGGGGAGAATGTAGCTATGAAGTACACGGGTTCTGAGGATGATGAAGGAGGAGATTAAACTCACTTGGTGCCTCATCTGCATTAAATCCTCAGAACCTTCATGGCTACTTTCTCCCCCCACTTCAATTCTTTGGTCCCCATAGAGGGGAGGATATTGAACTAACCAAACATTAATGAAGATAACGGATGTGATCGGGATTATAGGAATGAGGTGACAACCCTAAGACCGAGGAAAGTGATCGGTATTTTGTGTTTCCTCCATTTGTGAATAATCCCACCGACTGTTGTCTCCTCCCACCAAGCTGTTGTCTCCTCCCACCAAGGAGAGAGAGAGAGAGAGAGAGAGAGAAGAGAGTGCTCCTAATCTCAGCTCATTACCTGTATAGAAGACACCTGGGAGCAGAAATCTCGCTGATTGGTCGGGGGTCACATACTTATTCCACTCAATAAAATGCAAATCAATTTATAACTTTTATGAAATGTCATTTTCTGGATATTTTTGTTGTTTTTCTCTCTGTTATAATAATCCGACCAATAAAAATATAGAGACCGATTGTTTCTGTGTCACAAAATCAGCAGCCGATCAAATACTTTGTTCCCTTCCTGTATAGACAGAGTAGAGCCTAGGCACCTCACAGGAAGTTCTCTGAAGTTCACCAGAACCAGTGTCCCCATTGCAGAGATTTCCCTTCACTTCCTGTCCCATAGACACAACAGGAAGTGAGAGGAAATCCCTACAAAGTGAGGGAATCTCGGGGTGTCACCAGAATTAGTGTCCCCATTGGCGGAGGTTTTCCTTCACTTCCTGTCCCATAGACACAACAGGAAGTGAGAGGAAATCCCTACAAAGTGAGGGAATCTCGGGGTGTCACCAGAATTAGTGTCCCCATTGGCTGAGGTTTTCCTTCACTTCCTGTCCCATAGACACAACAGGAAGTGAGAGGAAATCCCTGCAAAGTGAGGAAATCTCGGGATGTCACCAGAATTAGTGTCCCCATTGGCGGAGGTTTTCCTTCACTTCCTGTCCCATAGACACAACAGGAAGTGAGAGGAAATCCCTACAAAGTGAGGAAATCTCGGGATGTCACCAGAATTAGTGTCCCCATTGGCGGAGGTTTTCCTTCACTTCCTGTCCCATAGACACAACAGGAAGTGAGAGGAAATCCCTACAAAGTGAGGGAATCTCGGGGTGTCACCAGAATTAGTGTCCCCATTGCAGAGATTTCCCTTCACTTCCTGTCCCATAGACACAACAGGAAGTGAGAGGAAATCCCTTCAAAGTAAGGGAATCCTGGGGTGTCACCGAAACAAGTGTCCCCATTGGCGGAGGTTTTCCTTCACTTCCTGTCCCATAGACACAACAGGAAGTGAGAGGAAATCCCTACAAAGTGAGGGAATCCTGGGGTGTCACCAGAATTAGTGTCCTGATTGGGGGAGATTTTCCATCACTTCCCTTCAGTCCCAGCCAGCCCCTCCCCCTTCCTCCATGGTTTAGTACAATGCAGAGTCGGGAGAGTCATCGGAAATCTTCCTTGTGATTGGATTTCACCTCCTCTGATTGAAGAGTGAAGCTGCCTGTGGATGGCGCCGGGTCAGCAGGTGGCGGTTCTGCCCGGACAGTCCGGGTCTCAGGGGGGAAGTTGATACATAAAGTGATAAGAAATGTATACATTGTGTCATGTGGGTGACTTTTCTCCTATTGGCTCCCCTAGGTGTGCCATGGAAGCACAGAGGCCCCGTGTGAGGCGGGATTTACCGAGCAGCGCTACGCTTTCACCGTCACCCGCAAGGTCCTGGAACGAGGAAGAGTCCTGGGGAAAGGTGAGGGGATGGGGGGAGTGTCCGGTATTTGGGGGGAGTGTCCGGTATTGGGGGGGAGGGGAGTGTCCGGTATTAGGGGGGGAGGGAGTGTCCGGTATTTGGGGGGAGGGGAGTGTCCGGTATTGGGGGGGAGGGGAGTGTCCGGTATTTGGGGGGAGGGGAGTGTCCGGTATTGGGGGGGAGGGGAGTGTCCGGTATTAGGGGGGAGGGGAGTGTCCGGTATTGGGGGGGAGGGGAGTGTCCGGTATTAGGGGGAGGGGAGTGTCCGGTATTGGGGGGGAGGGGAGTGTCCGGTATTAGGGGGAGGGGAGTGTCCGGTATTTGGGGGGAGGGGAGTGTCCGGTATTGGGGGGAGGGGAGTGTCCGGTATTGGGGGGAGGGGAGTGTCCGGTATTTGGGGGGAGGGGAGGGAGTGTCCGGTATTGGGGGGGAGGGGAGTGTCCGGTATTGGGGGGGAGGGGGGTGTCCGGTATTGGGGGAGGGGAGTGTCCGGTATTGGGGGAGGGGAGTGTCCAGTATGTAGGGCGAGGGGGGTGTCCGGTATTGGGGGGAGGGGAGTGTCCGGTATTGGGGGGTGTGTCCAGTATTAGAGGGGGAGGGGAGTGTCAGGTATTGGGGGAGGGGAGTGCCCAGTATTAGGGGGTGTCCGGTATTGGGGGGAGGGGAGTATTCGGTATTTGGGGGGAGGGGGGTGTCCGGTATTGGGGGGGAGGGTATTGTCCGGTATTGGGGGGTGTGTCCAGTATTGGAGGGGGGAGGGGGGTGTCCGGTATTGGGGGGAGGGGAGTGTCCGGTATTGGGGGGTGTGTCCAGTATTAGGGGGGGAGGGGAGTGTCAGGTATTTGGGGGATGGGGAGTGCCCAGTATTAGGGGGTGTCCGGTATTGGGGGGGGGGGAGTGTCCGGTATTGGGGGGTGTGTCCAGTATTGGAGGGGGGAGGGGGTGTCCGGTATTGGGGGGGGGGGGGGAGTGTCCGGTAGTTGGGGGTGTGTGTCCAGTATTGGAGGGGGGGGGGAGGGGGGTGTCCGGTATTGGGGGGAGGGGAGTGTCCGGTATCGGGGGGAGTGTCCGGTATTGGGGGGGGGGGTGCCAGGTATTATGCTGCCCCCCAGAACGCACAGTGTAATGAGATTATAAGAAGATATCATAATATAACGGATTTCCCTTTTTATTTTGGGGTTGCAGTGACCTTTGACCCGTGCTCCTCGGGGCCCCGGGCCCTCTACTCCCCCGATGACACCCGGTTCCGGGTTTTCCCGGACGGGAAGGTGACGGTGAAGAGGCAGGTCACCCTCCATGACGGATCCGTCAGCTTCATGGTGAACGCCTGGGACGGCGCCGGGAAGAAATACTCGGTGACGGTGTCGGTGTGGAACGAGAGGGAGCGGCAGGTAAGTCGCTCTTCAGAGGGGGGACCCTTCATAGGTCTGGTGACCCCCAATCCCTTCATTCCAAACCCCACTGATCGGAGCGCAGACCGCCCGTGGGAGGGGTTCACACACACATTGATTGAGGGCTCTGCAAAGTGCAGTCACTCCAGAGATCAGTAGATGAGGGGGAAGCTCTGCTGACTTCCATCATCCAATCACGTGCAAGCAAACATGCTGTTTTTTTATTTCCCTTGCTCGTGATTGGATATTCTTTGCAAAGTAAACCTTCACCTCATTTACTAAACTCTGGAGGAAAGTTCTCCGTCTATTCGCCCCCCCCCCCGATGTTCCCCGGACTGTCATTGGTCCATGGCGGCTCACCTCACCTCCGTTTAGACCAATAAATAAATAAAAGGTGATTAACCTCTTCACTGCCAAAACTGTTTTTCCCTTTTTATTTTGCACATCAGTTTAAATTTTTTTTTTTAGGCCTGAACCCCCCCTCCCCCCCCCCCCCAAGATTATCTGAGAACACCCCCGAGAATAAAATGGTGGTAGCTGCAGTTTATTTTGTCACATATTTGCACAGGAGGTCAGAATGTTCAGGGCCGAGAACTAGCTGGGGGGGGGGGGGGCATTGGGGGGGGGGGGGGCTACCACTGTAAAATAAGGTCTAAGGCCCGGTACCCGCGGCCGGGGATCTCAAGTGTACAGACAAATGATTCCAAAGAACCGCCGTGACGTCCCGCCAGGAGCATGCGCTCGTCACATTCAATGCTGCCGCCTTGCTACGCCCTACACTGAGCCTTGGAAGCTACCGCGCATGCGCCAAAGTCTCATCGAGCATGCGCGGGTTTCCATGGAGACGGGTAAGTACACACGCTCCCGGGGTTCTCGGTAGGAAAACACGGCTGAGAATCCCGACGAGAAGATAGAGGGGAGGATCTCGTCTAGAAACCTGAAAGCCCCGCGCATGCTCGGTGTACCCGGCGAGAAATCTGCCGGCACTTCTCTTGCCGGTTCCTGCGGAGTACACCGAGCATGCGCGCGAGGCTTCAGAGCGTTTTGCAGGACGAGCAGAATGTTGTAATACATGTTGCCTTGATATACAAGCGATGTCTTGATATGAGAGCAGCGTCACCACTGAGAAGATAGGCTCCGCCTCTAAGTGTAGCGATCTGGTGACATGTAATGAAGGGACGACATTCAGCCACTTCTCGCTGCGCTTATCCCGCGTGCACACCGTCACTTTTCAGCATCAAAAAAACTTCATTTAAAACGGTGGTGGGGGGGGGGGGGGGGGGGGGGCTTCACATCGTTTTTCGGGGTTCTGAAAAACAATTTTTTTTCTCGACCACGCTGCGTTTTTTAACGACGTTTTAAACGTTGACGTTTTTCGTGTTGTAAAACAATGGCCGTGTGTGGAGCTAAAACGACGTGAAAAACCCGCGCGTGCTCAGAAGCGAGTGATGAGACGGGAGCGCTCGTTCTGGTAAAACTCGCGTTCGTAACGGAGATCGCACATTCATCGCGCTGTAACAGACAGAAAAGCGCCAATCGTCTTTTACTAACACGGAATCAGCTAAAAGCAGCCCCAAGGGGGCGCCATCCGCATGGAACCTCCCCTTTATGGTGCCGGTGTACGTGTCGTGCGTCACCGCGCTTCGCTGGAGCGTTTTATAAAAACGATGGTGTGTGGGGAACGCCGTTTTTTAATGATGAAGTTGGGAAATTGATGGTTTGTACGCGGCATTAGAGGCGGAGCCTCTCTTCTCTTTTATACTCTGGAGCTCCTCCTGGATTTCCCTTCTTGCGGAGGATTCCATTGGTGGACATTTTATGGTCACACAGCCAATCACATCGCTGGAATCTTCTTCTATGGACTATAAACTGAAGGATTTATGAATAAATGGTTGTGGAACCAATCATCTGAGTTCCCATTATTTCTTATGGGGAAATTCGCTTTGATATACAAGCGCTTTGGATTACAAGCGTGTCTCCGGAATGAATTCTCCTCCCACTCCGAGGATCTCCTGTATGTTACATGATTGTTTTTGGATACATTTCAATCTTAGACCCGGACCTGCCGGACTGAATCTCATTTTGAACATTTAGCTGCCGTGGGAGACGACATATTGGGGGTCATTTACTAAAGCCCCCCGGGAAGCACCGGGCAGGGGGCGCTATCACCTATCACATCGCCCATTTTAGGCAATTCAAATTTCAACAGGCGAACGTGCGAATAAAAAAGTGCGCTATTAGCGGCGAACAAATATTCGTGAGATTATCGCTAATTAGCGCCGCGGCGTTCTAGTAAATGACCCCCATACAGGGGCGGACTGACAACTCATGGGGCCCCCGGGCAATAGAAGATTATGGGGCCCCCGGGCTTACAGATTTGTACACACTGTCCCTGGTTTTACTGAGCCTGGCAACCCTAATGGGGCCCCCTAGTGGCATGGGGCCCTTGGGCAGTGCCCGAGTTCCTCAATGGTCAGTCCGCCCCCTGCGGCCCCCTGGTGTATAATGACCCAATAAAGGGTTCAGCACTCGCCTAATAATCAATAAGATGTGCAATGTTACAACTAATCCACAAGGGGGCGCTCTAGAGGAAAAAGATTCCGGCCCGGATTCACAAAGCACTTGCATCTCCAGATGCGCAACGTAAGTACAAATATCTGCCGCCGTATCTGTGCGCCGGACCCACAAACTAAGACACGCCTAAAAACTGACTTCATCCCACCGACGTAACTTGCCTACGCCGGCGTAGAGTGGGGCGCATATTTACGCTGGACGCATGTGGCGCTCCCATTGATTTTCTATGCAGTAAAAGGAGTGAAAATGTGGGACAGACTCCCCCCGGAGGTGGATCGGGTCAGATCAGTCGATTGCATTAACCCCTTGCTGACCAGCCGCTGTCATTATACGGCCACATGTGCGGATTGAATACCATTTTCGCTGCTCACGCATGCGTTCGCTTCTATGCACGCGCTCGGCGGGACGGGGGTGGGGGGAATTCCTGGCTCCTAGATTCCAAGCCCCGCTTTAATGTGTGATTAATACCCCCCCCCCCCCCCCATATAAATCGTGTCCCACAAACTGACCTGTGTGTGGGGTGAGTGGCGCACACTGCTGAGTTCAGGGAATACATTCGAAGTGGAAATGAATGAGATGAATAGATGAGGGGGGATCGCCGGGTGCTGTAGAGCGGAGCTGGGTGAGATTGGGGTGAGGAGAGGACACTTCTTATTATAACGGCTCTTCTCTCTCTCCTGACTTTCCAGGTGAAGGACTGAATGTTCTGCGGGAAGATCGGAACTTTCCTTCTCTCTCAGTCTCTTCCACACATCAGGATTTCTTCTTCTTCTTCTTCTCTTTTTTTTAAATAAATGAATTTGTGAAAAGTAACGGCGTCGTCTTCCTCCTTCTTCCAATCATCCGACTTTTCCCAGAGGAGAAATATGGTGATAATGTGTCATAAAACACCTCCCAAGTGTCCCGGATATCGCAGGACTCTCCCGCGCCACCCCCCCTCAAGACCTCTGATCCCGGCCCCCGCTCAACAACTCCAACCCCCGGACCCCCCACCCCCCCGCTCAACAACTCCTCCAACCCCCAGCCCCCCCGCTCAACAACACCCTCCGCTCAACAACTCCAACCCCCTGCACCCCGCTCAACAACTCCAACCCCCAGGCCCCCCCCCCCCCGCTCAACTACTCCAACCCCCGCACCCCCCTCAACAACTCCAACCCCCAGGCCCCCCCCCCCGCTCAACAACTCCAACCCCCTGCACCCCGCTCAACAACTCCAACCCCCAGGCCCCCCCCCCCGCTCAACTACTCCAACCCCCGCACCCCGCTCAACAACTCCAACCCCCAGGCCCCCCCCCCCCGCTCAACTACTCCAACCCCCAGCCCCCCCCGCTCAACAACTCCGATCTGCGACACCCTCCGCTCAACAACTCCAACCCCCTGCACCCCGCTCAACAACTCCAACCCCCAGGCCCCCCCCCCCGCTCAACTACTCCAACCCCCGCACCCCGCTCAACAACTCCAACCCCCAGGGCCCCCCCCCCCGCTCAACTACTCCAACCCCCGCACCCCGCTCAACAACTCCAACCCCCGACCCCCCAGCCCCCCCCCCGCTCAACATCTCCAACCCCCGGACCCCCCACCTCAACAACTCCAACCCCCAGCCCCCCTCAACAACTCGAAGCCCCACCCCCCGCTCAAAGACTCCGATCTGCGACACCCCCCGCTCAAAAACTCCAACCCCCGGACCCCCCCCCCCTCAACAACTCCAATCCCCAGCCCCCCCAGCTCAACAACTCCGATCTGCGACACCCCCCCCGCTCAACAACTCCAACCCCCAGCCCCCCCCGCTCAACAACTCCGATCTGCGACACCCCCGCTCAACAACTCCAACCCCCTGCACCCCGCTCAACAACTCCAACCCCCGGACCCCCCAGCCCCCCCCGCCGCTCAACAGCTCCAACCCCCGGACCCCCCACCTCAACAACTCCAACCCCCAGCCCCCCCTCAACAACTCGAAGCCCCATCCCCCGCTCAAAGACTCCGATCTGCGACACCCACTCCAACCCCCCGGAACCCCCCCCCCCCCCGCTCAACAACTCCAATCCCCAGCCCCCCCAGCTCAACAACTCCGATCTGCGACACCCCCCGCTCAACAACTCCAATCCCCGGCCCCCCCCCAGGTCAACAAAAATGTCCGCAGGGAAATTTTTCAATGTTGGGAGGTATGTAAATACGGTGAGAATGTGTCATAAATACGGTGGACTTCACCCCACCCACTCGCCGCCATTCACGTGTCCCCGCGGCCCCCTGGGGTCTCCTCGTCACATATGTAGGGAATACCGGCGGATGGTGGGCGGGTTGCCAAGGTGGACCAAGATGGTGGCACCTGATCGGCAGATGACGGCCGGCCAATACTGGATCCGCTGGGCGGGGGCGGGTCTGTATCCCGGACAACCCTCCATGACAGGTAAGTGGAGCTGAAAACATTTAAATCAGAAGAGAAAATAAAATTCACCTTGTGGTGCCGCTCTGAGCAAACAAAGCAGTATAAAGATTCCCGCCGGGGGTCAGGAGGGGGTGCGGCGGAAAGGTCACCACTCCACCCGTCCAGTCTATGTGGGTATCATGTATACCATGGCCTCAGCTTTCCACCACTCCAATTAGAGCAGAGACTGCGAGCCAGGCCTTCTCATCCAACATCAGTGCCTGACCTCACAAATGCTCTTCTGGAAGAATGGTCACACCTTCCCATAGACACACCCCTAAACCTTGTGGACGGCCTTCCCATAGACACACCCCTAAACCTTGTGGACGGCCTTCCCATAGACACACCCCTAAACCTTGTGGACGGCCTTCCCATAGACACACTCCTAAACCTTGTGGACGGCCTTCCCATAGACACACCCCTAAACCTTGTGGACGGCCTTCCCATAGACACACCCCTAAACCTTGTGGACGGCCTTCCCATAGACACACCCCTAAACCTTGTGGAGGGATCTTCCCATAGACACACCCCTAAACCTTGTAGACGGCGTTCCCATAGACACACCCCTAAACCTTGTGGACAGCCTTCCCATAGACACACCCCTAAACCTTGTGGACAGCCTTCCCATAGACACACCCCTAAACCTTGTGGACGGCCTTCCCATAGACACACCCCTAACCCTTGTAGACAGCGTTCCCATAGACACACCCCTAAACCTTGGGGACGGCCTTCCCATAGACACACCCCAAAACCTTGGGGACCGCCTTCTCATAGACACTCCTAAACCTTGTGGACGGCGTTCCAATAGACACACCCCTAAACCTTGTGGACGGCCTTCCCGTAGACACACCCCTAAACCTTGTGGACGGCCTTCCCATAGACACACCCCTAAACCTTGTGGACGGCCTTCCCATAGACACACCCCTAAACCTTGTGGAGGGATCTTCCCATAGACACACCCCTAAACCTTGTAGACGGCGTTCCCATAGACACACCCCTAAACCTTGTGGACAGCCTTCCCATAGACACACCCCTAAACCTTGTGGACAGCCTTCCCATAGACACACCCCTAAACCTTGTGGACGGCCTTCCCATAGACACACCCCTAAACCTTGTAGACAGCGTTCCCATAGACACACCCCTAAACCTTGGGGACGGCCTTCCCATAGACACACCCCAAAACCTTGGGGACCGCCTTCTCATAGACACTCCTAAACCTTGTGGACGGCGTTCCAATAGACACACCCCTAAACCTTGTGGACGGCCTTCCCGTAGACACACCCCTAAACCTTGTGGACGGCCTTCCCATAGTCACACCCCTAAACCTTGTGGACGGCCTTCCCAGAAGAGGTGAAGCTGTTATAGGTGCAAAGGGCGGAGCCAACTCAATATTGAACCCTCCGGACTAAGACTGGGATGCAATGGCGACCCTAGGGGGGGCCAGAGGGGGCCCTGACCCCCCCAACATTATGCTGTGCCCCACCATGTGCCCCCCCCCCCCCCCATTTTTTTTGTTGCATTTTTTATTATTTTACTCGGGTCACCGCTGGAGTAACAGTCTCTCCTGAGAGGAAGAGCGTCCCCAGTCAGCTCTGCGGGGCATTCCTCCCCCCTTCCTCTGCTCGCTGACACTGCATAATGCGAGCGCTCACACAACCACAGCCGCCCGGTCTGCTCCTTCCCCTGCATCCTCACGGAGAAGAGCGAGTCGCAGAATGGACTCCACAAGCACTGTGGGGGGGGGGGGTTTACTGAAAAAACAGACTGATTTCTCCCTTCCTTAGGACAGGAGAACCAGCCTGTAAATTCCGAGAGTGGTGACTGCAAGCTGAGCCGACCGACAGTCCATGACACTCTTTCACAGCCCAGGGAGTCCAGCCACCCCCCCCCCACACACACATTATAGGGGGATGGGGGAATCCTCCCAGTGTGGACCAGTACTGGAATAACCAGAGTTGCTGTCCTGTCCCGGCTATTCACAGCGCTGGACTCTGTCTCCTTGGCAGCGGCGGCAGCACATTGGAACCCAGTGCTGGTTACTTAATGGGGCCGATGTACAGGAGGGCCGGCACAATTTGTAGTTGGAGATGGGCGGGGCATGTTCAAAAATCCACATGCCCGATCCCGCCAGGAAGCCGACACTGCACAGCGCCAATCACAGGCAGTGAGAGATTTCCCGGACACTGCACAGCGCCAATCACAGGCAGTGAGAGATTTCCCGGTCCGCAGCTCTGCACAGATCAGGAAATGTCTCACTGCCTGTGATTAGCACTGTGGAGTGTCGGCTTCCTGGGATTGGGCATGTGGGATTTCAAACACACCCGAGCCCATCTCTATTGGTTGTAGACAGTTGAGCTCCCTGCAGGTTGCTTAGCAGCAGTGGAGCTTCTCTGACGTGCTGATCGGGATGCAATCCAGGTGATGCTCCCAGTCAAATCCTAGTGTTCAATATCAGAGATTTTATTGATCAAAGCCCCCACTTTACAGGCATAGAGCCCACACTTTACAGGCATAGAGCCCACACTTTACAGGCACAGAGCCCACACTTTACAGGCATAGAGCCCACACTTTACAGGCACAGAGCCCACACTTTACAGGCATAGAGCCCACACTTTACAGGCACAGAGCCCCCACTTTACAGGCATAGAGCCCACACTTTACAGGCATAGAGCCCACACTTTACAGGCACAGAGCCCACACTTTACAGGCATAGAGCCCACACTTTACAGGCATAGAGCCCACACTTTACAGGCACAGAGCCCACACTTTACAGGCATAGAGCCCACACTTTACAGGCACAGAGCCCACACTTTACAGGCATAGAGCCCACACTTTACAGGCACAGAGCCCACACTTTACAGGCATAGAGCCCACACTTTACAGGCATAGAGCCCACACTTTACAGGCACAGAGCCCACACTTTACAGACATAGAGCCCACACTTTACAGGCGCAGAGCCCACACTTTACAGACATAGAGCCCACACTTTACAGACATAGAGCCCACACTTTACAGGCGCAGAGCCCACACTTTACAGGCATAGAGCCCACACTTTACAGGCATAGAGCCCCCATTTTACAGGCATAGAGCCCACACTTTACAGGCATAGAGCCCACACTTTACAGGCATAGAGCCCCATTTTACAGGCATAGAGCCCACACTTTACAGGCATAGAGCCCACACTTTACAGGCATAGAGCCCGCACTTTACAGACATAGAGCCCCCACTTTACAGACATAGAGCCCACACTTTACAGGCATAGAGCCCGCACTTTACAGACATAGAGCCCACACTTTACAGACACAGAGCCCACACTTTACAGGCATAGAGCCCGCACTTTACAGACATAGAGCCCACACTTTACAGGCATAGAGCCCCATTTTACAGGCATAGAGCCCCATTTTACAGGCATAGAGCCCCCATTTTACAGGCATAGAGCCCACACTTTACAGGCATAGAGCCCACACTTTACAGGCATAGAGCCCCATTTTACAGGCATAGAGCCCCATTTTACAGGCATAGAGCCCCCATTTTACAGGCATAGAGCCCACACTTTACAGGCATAGAGCCCACACTTTACAGGCATAGAGCCTCATTTTACAGGCATAGAGCCCCATTTTACAGGCATAGAGCCCACACTTTACAGACATAGAGCCCACACTTTACAGACACAGAGCCCACACTTTACAGACACAGAGCCCACACTTTACAGACATAGAGCCCACACTTTACAGACATAGAGCCCACACTTTACAGACATAGAGCCCACACTTTACAGACATAGAGCCCACACTTTACAGACATAGAGCCCACACTTTACAGACATAGAGCCCACACTTTACAGACATAGAGCCCACATGGCTGCGGAACATACGGGTGATTATATATATATATATATATGTGGTTGTACTCTTGATGCTAATAAATACTGTGTTTATTAGATCTGACTGGGAGCATTACCTCGATCACATCCCGATCAGCATGTCACCCGGATCACGTCCACTTTAGGGGTGCGCGCTATACGCCGGGGCGCGCAATACCCCGATAAATACGGTATATATATATATATTTGCATTTTATAGTTGGCCCCCCTACTTTTGTCCCTGTCCCCCCATGTGCCCCCCTAAATATGAAAGCTGGAGACGCCACTGCTGGGATGCCATTAAAGTTCATGTGCGTGTAAAGGCCGGCGTCCCAATACTTTTGGGAATACAGTGTATAAAGACAAATCTATATATATATATTTTATATACTCTGACACACGTAGATCCAGTCACTATTTGGCACATATTATTTGATGATTTATTGATGGTATATATAAGTGACATCATTTTCAAAGTAGCAAACTTTTGAGGCGGAGTGTCACCGATTGGTTGTACATAATGGGCTGACACATATTTATTAGGGAGGGGGGGGGAGGGGGGAGCGAGTCACAGACATTTTTATTTCCTCATTAAAGTTGTAAAGGCAGAAGGTGAATTCTCTGCATTAACCCCTTGCTTACTGGGCACATACACCCCCTTCCTGCCCAGGCGAAATTTCAGCTTTCAGCACTGCGTCGCTTTAAATTAAAATTGCGCGGTCGTGCGACGTGCCTTACAAACAAAACCGACGTCCTTTTTTTCCCCACAAATAGAGATTTCTTTTGGTGGTATTTGATCGCCTCTGCGGTTTTTATTTTTTGCGCTATAAACAAAAAAGAGCGACAATTTTGAAAAAAAAACACAGAATATTTTTTACTTTTTGCTATAATAAAAATTCAATTAAAAAAAAAAAAAAACATTTCTCAGTTTAGGCCGATACGTATTCTACATATTTTTGGTAAAAAAAACAATCGCAATAAGCGTATAGTAATTGGTTTGCGCAAAGGTTATAGTGGCTAGGAAATAAGGGATAGAATTCTGACAATTTTTTTTTTTACTAGTAATACGGCGATCTGCGAATTTTGTCAGGACTGCGATATTGCGGCGGACGCATCAGACACTTTTGACACATTTTTGGGACCATTCACATTTATACAGCGACCAGTGCTATAAAAATGCACTAATTACTGTATAAATGTGACTGGCAGTGAAGGGGTTAACACTAGGGGGTGAGGAAGGGGTTAAATGTGAGTCCTGGGTGTGTTCTAACTGTGTGGGGGGAGGGGGGGTGACTGGGGGAGGTGACCGATGTACAAGGGACACAGATCGGTCTCCTCTCTCCTCTGACAGGGACGTGGAGCTCTGTGTTTACACCCCATCATTACACACAGAGCTCCACGTCCCTGCTCTAAAACTGCCGATCGGCGGGTACCTGGCGGACATCGGCATCTCGGGGACGCCCCCCAGTGGCCGGAGAAAACGATGCCGTCAATTGACGATGAGCGGGGACTGAAATGGTTATGATAAAAAGCCTTCTGTGTGCCCCTCCCCCCCATACTTACCTGAGCCCCCTCTCGATCCAGCGATGCCCCCCAGTGTCTCGGCCATCCGGGACTCTCCCAGAGGCGGGTTGGTCTCGGGTCGCAGACGATGCATCCGGATCCCACCCAGGTGTGTTACAACAGTGACTGAAACTCTGATCCTCAATCCGGCCAATCAGAAGTGGGTGTGAGACCTGTTTTCTGATTGGCTGAAAAGAGAAGACTCCTGATTGGCCGCCAAGGAGGAGGAGGAGGGAGGAAACGGAGGCCGCCGGTGATGGGGTAAGTGCTACCGACCTACCGACCAACGGGGGGGGTGAGTTATTCTGTTAGCCCCTCCCCCCAACAAAATAAATCAATTCCACCGACCGCCACTGATTTACACTCAGCAGGCGAATCGACTTGCAGAAAAGTCCCCCTAGATTGTCGATCTACAAAGTTCCCTCCACCAAAGATCTTCATTCAGCGAAACCCGAAGGGACCCAATCTCCGATCTTCTGCCCGAGATCCGATCTCCATGGATCATTCGATCATCCAATCCCCATGTATCATCCGATCCCCATGTATCATCCGATCATCCGATCTCCATGGATCATCCGATCATCCGATCTCCATGTATCATCCGATCATCCGATCCCCATGTATCATCCGATCATCCGATCTCCATGTATCATCCGATCATCCGATCCCCATGTATCATCCGATCCCCATGTATCATCCGATCATCCGATCCCCATGTATCATCCGATCATCCAATCCCCATGTATCATCCGATCCCCATGTATCATCCGATCATCCGATCTCCATGGATCATCCGATCATCCGATCCCCATGTATCATTCGATCATCCGATCCCCATGTATCATCCGATCATCCGATCTCCATGTATCATCCGATCATCCGATCCCCATGTATCATCCGATCCCCATGTATCATCCGATCATCCGATCCCCATGTATCATCCGATCATCCGATCCCCATGTATCATCCGATCATCCAATCCCCATGTATCATCCGATCATCCGATCTCCATGGATCATCCGATCATCCGATCCCCATGTATCATCCGATCATCCAATCCCCATGTATCATCCGATCATCCGATCTCCATGTATCATCCGATCATCCGATCCCCATGTATCATCCGATCATCCGATCCCCATGTATCATCCGATCATCCGATCCCCATGTATCATCCGATCATCCGATCTCCATGTATCATCCGATCATCCGATCCCCATGTATCATCCGATCATCCGATCCCCATGTATCATCCGATCATCCGATCTCCATGGATCATCCGATCATCCGATCTCCATGGATCACCCGATCATCCGATCCCCATGTATCATCCGATCCCCATGTATCATCCGATCATCCGATCTCCATGGATCATCCGATCATCCGATCTCCATGGATCATCCGATCATCCGATCTCCATGGATCATCCGATCCCCATGTATCATCCGATCCCCATGTATCATCCGATCCCCATGTATCATCCGATCATCCGATCCCCATGTATCATCTGATCATCCGATCCCCATGTATCACCCGATCATCCGATCTCCATGGATCATCCGATCATCCGATCTCCATGGATCATCCGATCATCCAATCCCCATGTATCATCCGATCATCCGATCTCCATGTATCATCCGATCATCCGATCCCCATGTATCATCCGATCATCCGATCCCCATGTATCATCCGATCATCCGATCCCCATGTATCATCCGATCATCCGATCTCCATGT
>JAJQKJ010002880.1:37500-155000 GCA_029574335.1 Rana kukunoris
GAGGAACAGTGCCCCATATCTGGTATTAGGGGGAGGAATAGTGCCCCATTAGTGGTGTCAGTAGGAGAAATGGTGCTCCATTGTCGGTGTCAGATAGCAGAATAGTGTCTCGTATCAGTGGGAGGGATAGTACCCCAAGGGCCGGATAAAGGCAAGCAAAGGGCCGCATCCGGCCCTCGGGACGCAGTTTCGGACCACTGCACCAGAGGAGACGATACATTGTAGATCTCCCTGACTTTGGCGCAGGAGTCGCTGTCAGACGCGAAGTGTTGCGGATGCTTCATGAATTTGGCGCAATACATTGAACCAGCGGGATTAATGCCAGAAAAGTGGCACAGCGTCTTCACAGAATGCCCCTCCCCCCGGGATCTCCTGATGCCGTGGGGTGGAATTCTCTGCCAGATCTTCCCGCGTGACGTCCGGAGACGAAACATTTCGGAATGTTTGGAAGATATACAAATCATTGTGTGAATAATTGTCTCTTAGTTGGAGGTCCAGGCGTTGTCTGAGACGGGAGCCAAGCTGGAAGAGCCAATGAAATTCATCGTTAAAGTGATCGATCAGAATGACAATCAGCCGATCTTCACACAGATCGTATCTGAGGGCTTTGTGACAGAGGGCGCCCCGAAGGGTGAGTGTTCTGACCGGGTGATCTACCACCCCCCCAACCCCCCCCCAATATGTACATGCAGAGCCTAGAAGGTGTTGGTGGGGATTATTAAACACTTTGGCCCAGATTCACAGAGCGATTACGCCTGCGCAACTGCTGTTGCGCGTGCGTAAGTCTAAATGTGCGCGTGCGTATAGTTGGACGCGATTCACAAAACAATATACGCCAGAAATCTACGTTTTTTGGTCCGGCGTAATTGAATTAGACCTTCGCTTGCCTTCGCGCAAAACTGCGCTAGACACACCATTGATTTGCTAGTCAAATATGCTAATGAGGGAGTTACGGGGATTCACAAAAAAACGCAGTTGCTGCGCAGGCTACGCGATGTGCGCAACTGCAAAATGTTCTGTCTAAAGTTAGAGGACCTAAAAGCTGGTCTAAATTTTGAAAAAAAGTCTAATTGTCAGATAAAGCAACACTGTTAGTGAGGAGTTCAGCAGTCACACGTGTTGCCCAACAATCTGTATGCCAACATGCCAGGGGCATCGTCGCACATAGCTATACTACTGACTTTAGATGAACAAAGAAGGAGGAGGGCACGGAGGATGGCACTAAGGAGGGCACGGGAGATGTTTTTATTTTTTATTTTTTGGCTTATATCAAATTTACAATTTAATCTAATCTAATACAATATTCTTATCTGATACAAGCCCCTCACTCTTCACTTGATATATCACACACGCATAGACATCTTTGGCATGAGAGATTCTGAGGTGTCTCGCATCTTCAGATTCACCCCTCATGCCATCCTGGAATTACCACAACCTTGCAGGAGGACATCAGCAGCCCAACACATGACACCACCCATGACACCCATGACAGCTACATATACAATCAGAGCCCCATCCCCACAGATTGCGAACAGAACATGTATGGGGACAGCTGGCTGGTTGGTGAGTGACATGGGAGTCAGGCATGACTATCCCCTCCCGTGATGCACACCTCACAAGTGGCACATGCATGACTAACATCCACCTGTCTTTTCCCTTCAAGGTGACTCTGCATATGAACTGGAACCCCATCTCATGACCCCATCTCATGCCAGCTCACATTATGCATCTTTGCACGTTAAACACACACATTAATCATGGCACAATGAGAATGCATGCATGCACACCACTATGGTCCCTAGCACACACACCCCACATCCTCATCAAATTGGATTGGCACCAGTCCACCATGCAAGACTGGTGAGCAGTAACGCCACGTCAAGGCTCCAATTATGTCACTGTACATTCATACACCATTCACACGGACCTGGGAATCACTTCTCCCTGGTCCTGGGGAACCCTTCTCCACCAAAATTGAGGGTGACACCCCTTTTCCAGCAGGAATGTCACCCCCACATTCAAACATCATTCACAACCCAAAATATGCCAAAAAAGTCAAACAAACAAAAATGCATAGAAACAAAAAATGCATAGGAAAAAAAAAATGCTTAGAAAAAACAAAAAAAAGCAGAGAACAAAAATAAAAAAGCTTTCAAAACAAACAAAAGGGGGAAAAAAAAATTATTGCCCTCTGCCTGAGCCACGCCTGGGGCGCCCCCGGCCACGGCCCCGGACCCTCAGGGGAGACGCATGGGGGAGGGGAAAAGCCGGGGAAGGAGGAGCAGCCCCTGAGATCTGCCCACCTGGCGGCCTGCCCTCCAAGGCCACGGCTATTCTGTCCAGGGCAGCACCAAGTGTTGCCGTGTTGCCCTGGATAGCCTGGGTAAGGGCCCTCACATCCTGCCCAACGCCTGCTGCTGTAGTTTGCAGGTCATTTAGGCAGGTTGTGGAGGCCCGGGAGTGGGAGTCCAGGTTACCCAGGCTATCATTAATGGAGGACAGGCTCTGATCCACCCGCCCCATAGTCTGGCAGAGCTGTCTCAGAAGGCGGGTCTGGGTGGCCAGGTTCCTTCTCAGACAGGCGGGCATGAGATTGGGCGCCCCCCTGGTGCTTGGGGATGACCTCCTGGCTCCAGCTGATGGTTGTGGCCGGGGAGAAGGGGAGGCCCTTGTGAGGGGAGCCATGTTGGGGGAGGAGGGGGGGGGCTGACCCTTAGGGAGGGCAGGCTTCTTGCAGCCAGAGGGGAAGAGTCCTCAGAAACCAAAGGGCCAGTGCCTTCCATGGACTCCTCCTCCTCATGATCGTCCTCCGCATGATCCTCCCCCTCCTCTTGTTCCTCCTCTGCGGACTCTGGCCTTGTTGGGGGGGCCTCATTAGGCTGCTGTCCTGGGGTTGGAGCGGTCAGTCCAGATGGCCCTGCACCCTCCTGCACAGCTGTGGATGACACAAACCATTAACAGGTTGGAGGATCCACACACTTGCCACATATTCCCTTTCACCCCCTCCCCCACACATGCTACACACCTGAGAGAAATAAAAACCTTACCTGGCACCGCGGGGACCGGACTTGTGTCAAAGCCTGGCAGGCCCTCCACTTCATGCCGGTGAAAGGTCAGGGCCACCACACGCTCCGTCGCTGTAAATCTAACCCGGCATGGTGGGCCCCCTCCTGTGCCCCTGGCATGGGCATTTATTGCGGCCAGTTTTTTTTTCACCTCACGCCGGAGGTCATTTATTTTCTTTTCTATCCCAGAGCGGGTCCGTGTCTCCCCCTCCCCCGATGAATTCACCTGCTCCGTGATCCTATCCAAGATCTCCCTCCTCCTGGCCGGGGTGGTGGTGGCACTCTGCGGGCCGTGGAGAAAACGCCCATAGTCGGTAATGGCCCGGGCAAGAATTCTTTTTTCCCCCACAGTAAAATTGAGCTTTCTTTTTCTCTCAGTCATACTTCCAAACAAACTCACTAGCAGTCACCAAAAATCTGTCACAAATACAAGCACAACCAATCAGACAAGAACACACACAAAGAGAAAAAGAACACCCAAAAATCACACTAGCACTCAGCAAGAAACACACACAAAAAAATCAGATGAAAAAAAAAAGCAAGAAAACAAACGCTCAGAAATCTATCAATCAAACAAACAGTCTCAAACACTTATCAAGATACACTTTCACAAAACTACCAACAAGCACAAGATCACACAGAACACTAATCTCACAACTACAAAACACACTCTAACGAACAACAGAGCAAAAGCACTTGATTCAATGGGAAGGGACACAAAGGGATGTACTTTTGCAATGGAAGGGCGTTTGTGTCTGTCTATTTATGCTGTCTGCGTAGTTCACAACATTGCCCTAGTCCATTTCCAATTTCAATGATTGCGCCGCTCCCGAGTTGTGAGCATGCGCACAACGGAGCTGACATGGTTTCCTTCACGCGCGCATGCGCGAGTCGGCCGGCCCTTCATTTGCATGGGGTCACGGCTCATTTCAATGTAACACGCCCACGTCCCTCCCAATTTGTATTACTCCTCCTTACGCCTACGGAAAAAACCTTACGTTTGCGCAAGCTCTTGCGTAAAAGCTACGTGAATCGCCGGATTACGCGGCTAGATTGCGCAAGTCTAACGGAAAAGTGGTGCGCTACGCCGGAATGATAATGCGCCGATCTACGTGAATCTGCCCCTTTTTATTTATGGCTGTGTATAATAATAATAATAATAATAATAATTGTGATAATAATAATAATAATGATAATAATAATAATACTGATAATAATATTGATAATAATAATAATAATAATAATAATATAATAATTGTGATAATAATAATAATAATAATAATAATACTGATAATAATAATATTGATAATAATAGTGATAATAATAATAATAATAATAATAATAATAATACTGATAATAATAATAATAATAATAATAGTGATAATAATAATAATAATAATAATAATAATAATACTGATAATAATAATAATAATAATAATAGTGATAATAATAATAATAATAATAATAATACTGATAATAATAATATTGATAATAATAGTGATAATAATAATAATGATAATAATAATAATAATACTGATAATAATAATATTGATAATAATAGTGATAATAATAATAATGATACTGATAATAATAATATTGATAATAATAGTGATAATAATAATAATAATACTGATGATAATAATAATAATAATAATAATACTGATAATAATAATAATAATAATAATAATAATAATAATAATAATAATAGTGATAATAGTGATGATAATGATGAAATAAATCCGCCGATAATAGAAATAACATTGGTATTGATCCCTCCAGGGACTTCGGTGATGACGATCGCGGCGAGCGATTTGGACGACACCAAAGAGAGTAATAACGGGATAATTCGCTATTCCATCCTCCAACAAACACCCAAAGACCCCCCCAACGCGTTTTCCATCGCCGCGGACACCGGGGTCATCGCTGTTACTGCGGAGGGATTGACCCACCAGGTTTGTTACTTTTTGTAGTTTGAATAAAGCTGCGATGTGTCAATATTGGGAAATATTGTGAATCCGGGCCTTAATATCCCACAATCCCCGGGCCTCTTATTCTAATACTGGTGCAGGTGAGAGCTTCATAGTAATGAGATGTGACACAGCCACAGACAGGCTGAGCGATTTGGAGAGATCTCACCAATCTGGGAGAAACTTTTTCATCACTTTATCACTCCCACATCACAGAGGAGAGAGCGAGGCTAAGATTGGATGCCGTGTCTGTCCTTTTCACTTTCAATAGATTTTTATTTTTTCAAATAAAGAATACAGATAAATTATGACAAAAGGCTGAAATTACACCATCAAAACATTCAACAAACCGGGCATAATGACAGTAACAATGACTCTATTGATTTCAAATTTCCCAACTATGGGTTGATTAAAGGAATCCAGCGAGCTTAATAACAGAGGAAGGGGCGGAAAAAGAGGTGTATATGGTAATCTTGCGCTCAGGGGAGACCTGCCTGTCCCGGACACCCCTAATGGGATCAATCTGTGTCCCAGCCAGGCGCCTCCCAATCCGCCTCCTCCTATAAATTTATTTGATGGGAAATTAGTGGGTTCGAATTTGGCTTCATTGAACCTCTAGCTCATACTAACAAAATAAGATAGGCCTATAGTGTTACCAAATTGCCCATATGAATAACCGGACGAAGAACAAAGAACATTACCTTCTGGTCATACAACTGTCTTAAAAGAATAGAAGTAAAAAAAGAAGAGAGAAAAGTGGGGGTAAGAAAGAGGGAAAGGAAGGGAAACATGAGCTTAACTTGTACTGAAGGATGCAGGTTGCGTGGGGTGTACCCCAGTCGCCAAAGGTATACCACAGTGGGATGCCCATGATCCCCACACGGCTTCAAATTTCTGATTCGTGTTTGAAAGAATGCTGGCCAGTTTTTCCTGCACCATGATCCACGAAATCTTGCGTTTTATTTCTGCAATGGAAACCCTGGGCTGTCTCCAAGCCCTTGCGATGGTAATTTTAGCCCCGAGGAGCATAAATCGGATCAGCTTCTGATTGGGCTTGGATAAACCCGGAATCCGAGCATTTAGGAGAGCTACAGAAGCCGTTCTGGGGACCGAGCAACCAGTGACTGTACAAATGAGGTTAAAAATCCTCTTCCAGATTGGTCTGATTCTGGGACATTCCCACCAGACATGCACCATCGAGCCCAGGAGCTGACAACCTCTAAAGCAGCTGGGATCTGATGATGGGTAGATGGCCGCAAGCCTGGCGGGAGTCATATACCACCTCATAAGGACCTTTAAGTTTGCTTCCATCAGGGAAGTATTCAAGATGCCCTGAAAAGAATCAGAACAAGCTGCCTGCCAGGTCTCCAACTCCCACCCTATTTGGAGGTCTGCCTCCCAAGCCGTCATATAGGAAGACTTCTCAGTCGGGCGGGTGAGTGAAGAGTAGATGACAGATATCCCTCCCCTTTGTCCCATGGTCTGCCCGCACCAGAGCTCATAATCTGTAAATTTGGGAGGTAGAGGCCTATCCGTCCATAAAGTTTGTAGGAATTGTGATATTTGTTTGAATCTGAATTTTTCAGTGTCAGGGAAGTCCAATTTAGTCACACAGTGGTCTAGTGTAAGAGGGCCTTTGGATGTGAAGAATTGTCCTATGCGGTACAGACCCTTATCCAACCACCAACTGAATGCTTTCCTGTCCATTCCCGGTGGGAAATCCGGGTTTTGGAATACACTGGCTAGAGGTTGACCTTTCGAAACCAGGGCAGGAAGGTTACGAAATCTATCCCAAAGGGCGTAGGATTGAGAAAGGGAGGGGGACAAAATGGGTGGTCTTCTCTTTTGGGGGCACCAGAGTAAGTGTTCTAGGGAGAACTGGGGGACAGCTTGACCCTCTATGTGGACCCAGTCTGGTATGTCCAGTTTAGAGTAAACTACGGATAGTTGAGCTAGTCTGGCAGCTACGAAGTACTTATATAGGTGCGGTAGTCCTAGTCCTCCTCTTTTCCTATGGTTATATAGCGTGTTTTGGGGGATTCTGTAACCTGACTTGCCCCAAATGAATTTGAGTATTTTGCTTTGTAAAGTCTGCACGTGATCTTTTCTGATGGGAATGGGAAGGGAGCGGAATAGATATAAAATTCTAGGAAGTAAAGTCATCTTTATAG
This sequence comes from Rana kukunoris, assembly GCA_029574335.1. NCBI lineage: Eukaryota > Metazoa > Chordata > Amphibia > Anura > Ranidae > Rana > Rana kukunoris. The sequence continues at coordinate 44,704 of JAJQKJ010002880.1, forward strand.
AGTTAATTCTGCCCAGCCAGGAAAGATCATACTTAGCCCAGTTATTCATGTCGGCCGTAAGTTTTTGGTATAGGGGAGGATAGTTATTTGTGTAAAGGGATTCTGTCCGAGCTGTTAAGGAAATCCCTAGATATTTGATAGATGAGGGACACCATTCAAATTTGAATGACTGTTGGAGGAGAGATACTGTAGGAGGTGGAAGGGATACGTTCAAGGCTTGTGATTTGGCATAATTGACTTGGAGACCTGAGAATTTAGAGAATTCCGAAATTACCTTACAAAGGTTTGGTAGGCAAGTAATAGGAGAAGTTAGAAATAGTAGTAAGTCATCGGCAAAGAGCCCACATTTATGAGTTTGATCTCCACATGAAACGCCTTGAATGTCGGGGTTCTGTCGAATGGCTATCGCTAGGGTTTCAATTGCCATTGCGAAAATGATTGGGGAGAGGGGGCATCCCTGTCTGGTACCCCTTGCTATGTCTATTGGAGAAGAGTAGTACCCTTGGATTCGAATTTGGGCCTTTGGTTTAGAATAGAGAGCTTGTATTACACCCATAAATCTTGGGCCAAAGCCCCATCGTTCTAGTAGGGGGAGAAGATATTGCCAGGACACAGAATCAAAGGCCTTCTGCAGATCAAGAGATAGGAGAAAGCCTTTTTGTTTCGGACCTCCGTCCCAGTTGGATTGCAAAATTGAGACAATGTCCACTGCCCTTCTCACTTGATCTGGGCCTTGTCGACCTGGAATAAATCCGACTTGGTCCTTGTGAATATATTTATTAATGAAAGAGGAGATACGGAGAGCTAGAATTTTTGTAAGAATTTTTAGGTCATTATTTATCAGAGAAATGGGGCGATAGTTACAGACTTCTTCTGGGTTTTTATCCGGCTTTGGGATAACCGTAATGTATGCTGTATTAAGTTGCGTACCCAGAGGGGTGCCTTGAGTTTTGGAATTAAAAAAGTTTGTCATATGTGGGACTAGGGTATCTGCAAATGACCTGTAATAGAGGGCCGACAGTCCATCTGGGCCTGGGGCCGAGCCCTTTCGGAGGCCCTTGACTACTGTCGCCACCTCTTCAACCGAAAAGGGTGCTTCCAGCCTGTCTCTATGTTCTACGTCTAAGGATGGGATGGGTAGGCTGTCCAAAAAGTTGTCAATCGAAACCCTGGGAATCTGTGGAGGGGCACTATACAGGTCAGAATAGAATGTTTCGAATGCCTCCAGGATCTTTTTAGGGTTGGATGTAGGTTCTTGACCTGCCAAGCGTATTTTGGGTAAGGAGTGAAACCTTGTTTTAGGGGACAATTTGGTCGCTAACAACTGGCCTATTTTTCCTTTTTGGGTGTAAAATTTATTGCCACTCCAGCGGAGAGATCTCTCCGCCTTCGTTGTGAGGGCTAAGTTAAGTTCTAATCTCAGCTTGTCAATATTCTCTAGTAAGGCTAAAGATGGTTTCTTTTTGTGTTGTGCCCTTAGGGTCCTATAAGACTTCTCCAGACGTACAATTTCTGCTTCGTGTTCTCTTTTGATTCGCGTGGAGATCTGAATGATCTTCCCTCTAATAGAGGCTTTATGGGCTGCCCACAGGGTCTCCGCAGAGATATCCTCAACATTGTTAATTGTGAAATATTCTTGAAGGGCTTTATTAATTTCCGTTGTAGTGGTTGGATTGGAAAGAATGGACTCATTTAGCCGCCAATGTCCGTTCCTTGCCATACCTGCTAAAGAGCGGATGGACATGATGACCATAGAATGGTCAGATAGGACTGTGTCTCTGATTTGGGCCTTGATCACTGCCGGAAGTACAAATGAAGGGATTAAAATATGATCGATCCTGGCATAGGTACTATGCGGGTGAGAGTAGTGAGTGTAGTCCCTCTTTGAGGGGTTAGACTCCCGCCAAACATCCGTCAACCCCCTGTCATGGAGTAGTTTGGCAATTTTCAGGCTGACCCTAGAGGGTCTAGTAAGTTGAGCGGACAGAGGTCTGGATTTGTCCAAACCCTGGTCAAAAGCCACATTGGAATCCCCCCCCCAAATGACTGTACCTTCCAGAAGTGGGGTTAAAGTATCCAAGGTTAATTGGAAAAACTTGTCTTGCCCTTTGTTGGGAGAATAGTATGAGACCAGGGAGTATAGATGACCCTCAATTTTACCTTTAACCAGTATAAATCGTCCCTCTGGGTCTTTGAAGTCAGAGAGATACTCAAAGTTACAGGATTTGGAGAAAAAGATTGCGACCCCCTTGGTCTTGTTCTCGGCATTAGCCAAGTAGAAGAGGGGAAAGTGAGAGTGGACAAATTTGGGACTGTACCGCCCAGGAAAGTGGGTCTCTTGGATCATGAGAATGTCTAGTTTGAGTGATTTGTAACTATCAAAGATCTTTCGCCTTTTGACTGGGGAGTTCAGGCCTTGAACATTATGTGTGGCTATGTTGAGGGAGCTCTGTACGTGGTCAGCCATGGGGAACTGAAAAGCAACTCTGTCTGTCTCTACCTCCACTCACCCTGAGATGTCTTCTGTCCTCCCAACCTTGCCATTTGTCAGGATGGATGACTGGCAGCCCAGTGGACATTCCTCGATCGTAGGTACTGCAAGCTGAAAAATAATAAATGGTTAGGCTCATGTGGGAAAGATGGGGAATAGAAAAGGAAAGGACAGATTCGAAAGAGAGAAAGAAGTGGTGAAGAAGACTCCCAATCCAACTAAGGAAAAAGAGAAAAAATAAGAAAAAATACATTCTCGGGGAGGGGAGATGCTCCTCGAGAATTTCTACCAAGGTAGATCAAAAAAGGGCTTGCTCCAAATGCGAACAAGCGACCTCGCCCCCAGAAACCTTCTGGAGTCTAAGGGAGAGGTGGAGGTACATGGGGCCCACCCCAGCCAGGGCGCCCCTGAAAAATTGGTTACAACAACTATCAAAAACGAAACCGGAAGGAATTGAGTAATTCTAAACCCAGTTTGGTCGGATCTAAATCCGATCCGGATGTCCCCCCGTCCCCCCCCCAACGGGGATCGAGGAGGAGGGGACCTCAGAAGCAAGGTGGGGACAACCCCCTGCGGAAAAATTAGAATAAATGAAGAGATCTTTTTAGCAGGAGAAATACTGTTGAAATGTCAATTATCCATAAAGTTGATTCTTCTGATCAGAGAACGTCTAAATCTCAGGCATAGGACCGACCAAAAATCTTGAAATTTCAAGGAGTATATGACCAATGTGTCAACCGAGATCTGGGTAAGTGGGTCCACTGTCTCTAGCTTTCTTAGATCTCGACCTGGTCCAGAGTAGGGAATTAGGGCTGGTGGGGGTCGGTCTCTTGGAGGTGTTTGGGATGCTATGAGAAGTATCCATGGCGGGTTCTTGCGAGATGAGCTTAAGGCGCTGTAGTAGTCTTTCTCCATCAGGAAAATTTGAGAAGGAGTAGTTTTTCCCTTTATCCGAGAACTTGACCGCAAAGGGGAATGCCCATTTATATTTTATATCCTTTTGGACCAGGACTAGGAGTAGCGGCTTTAATGACCGTCTTCGCTGCATTGTGGAGGGAGAAAGGTCTGCGTATATTTGGACGGGATGACCTTGGCACAAAACACTGGGCACAGAACGTGCTAGTCTCATGACTTCATCCTTTACAGCGTAAAAGTGGGGTTTGGCGATGATGTCCCGCGGTGAGCCGTCCTTTCTGGGTGGTCCCAGGGCTCTGTGGGCTCTATCCAGCTCTAAGCGAACTTGAGGGATGTTTGGAATCAAGTTCTGGATCAAATTTTGTACCGCTGCTGTAGTGTCAGTGATGGATTCGGGCAGTCCCCTGATCCGGAAATTGTATCTCCTGGATCTGCTCTCCAACTCGTCGATCCTGGAAAGGGCCACATCCAATTGCTCCTGTACTGTATGAATATGTTCTGAGTTCTGGTCTGTGGCTGCCACCGTTTGATCAAGCTTGTCTTCTATCGCTTCAATTCTGGTGCCCAGATTCTGGAAATCTGCTTTCAAATCTCCTGTTATTTTGGAAGCAGTCTGAGCGAGTCCCCTATCCAGGAGTTCAGCCAGAGCCTGATATAAGTCAGTCACAGAGAATGCAGACGCTGCTGACAGGGTGCTGACAGAGAATTGAGCAGGCTGGCTCCTTATGTTAGGTCCTATGAGGGGAAGTGCAGAGCCCTCCCTATTTATGCCCTCCATATTACTGCCTGCCAGGGGTTCTGTGGGAATTGTTGAGGGGGACATGTCCTGCTGGTAACTTACTTGGACCAGTGGGGTAAAAGGCAGGGGTACCATATTTGAAAAAATCCTTCCCTCAGGCATCTCCTCAGCTCCGTTCTTGTGAGGTGCTGCAGCGGCGGCCATCTTGGATTTTTGCCGTTTTTTCAAATGAATAAAATGCGGCTTTAAAGTGTCCCTTTAAAAAAATTATGATGATAGGGGGGTGCCCTGATGTCTGGGGAAGCCGTGTGTGGTGATAGTTCCCCTTCCAGCCCGTTTTTGGCTGACTTATGGGCGCCGCTGGTCTGGGGTGGTGAGGAGCTCCCGGCTCAAGCAGCCATCTTCAGAGCTCCGCGCATGCGCCTCCCTCGTGTCTGTCCTTTTAGTGAAAGAGGACAAGCTGGGTGAATGAATACATGGACATAGGGGAATGGGGACAAGCTGGGTGAATGAATACATGGACATAGGGGAATGGGGACAAGCTGGGTGAATGAATACATGGACATAGGGGAATGGGGACAAGCTGGGTGAATGAATACATGGACATAGGGGAATGGGGACACGCTGGGTGAATGAATACATGGACATAGGGGAATGGGGACAAGCTGGGTGAATGAATACATGGACATAGGGGAATGGGGACACGCTGGGCGAATGAATACATGGACAGAGGGGGATGGGGACACGCTGGGTGAATGAATACATGGACAGAGGGGGATGGGGACACGCTGGGTGAATGAATACATGGACATAGGGGAATGGGGACACGCTGGGCGAATGAATACATGGACAGAGGGGGATGGGGACAAGCTGGGTGAATGAATACATGGACATAGGGGAATGGGGACAAGCTGGGTGAATGAATACATGGACATAGGGGAATGGGGACAAGCTGGGTGAATGAATACATAGACAGAGGGGGATGGGGACACAACATGTGAGCGATCATTCCCAGGAAAGACAAACAATCAGCACAGGGAATGGAACTATTTTAGAGATAAAACAACAATAACATCATAATGTTTATCTCTCTGTGAATAATTTCTCTTTTCAGCGCAACCCAAAGTTTTCTTTAGTGATCAGAGCGGCAGACAAGGAGGGCCACGGATTTGCAATCAGTAGATCAGTTGTAATCGCCGTGGGCAAGGCTGACCTCCCGGTATGTATTCCCCCGAGAATGAAGTCTGACCCGGAATGATACCGGCTGCAGGATTTTATTTATTTTATTTTTATTTTTTGCTGTTGCGAGCTTTGGTTGGTAAGATTTTCCCTTTGCATCCCTTTTAGATTGTAAGCTCTCAGGATTAGAGCCTCTCATTCATTCTGTATTGAATTGTATTGCCTTTATGCTGTAAAGCGCTGCGCTAACTGTCAGCGCTAAATAAATCCTGTATATTATTATTATTATTTATTATTAATATATAAATCATGTATAATAATAATAAATTCTGTATAATAATAATAATAATATATAAATTCTGTATATTTATAATAATAACTTCCTGTTCTATTTGTCATTACTCACATAGACAGGTAGCGGGAATATTTTTTTTCCAAATGGAGACCTTGGGCCAGATTCTCGTAGAATGGCCGCTGGCGTAGCGTAAGCCATTTACACTACGCCGCCGCAACTTACTGGAGCAACTGCCGTATTCTCCAAGCACTTGCTCCGTCGTTTGCGGAGGCGTAGTGTAAATGGCCCAGCGTATCCTCGCGTAATTCAAAGGGGGCGGCTTGTTTTTAAATTAAGCGCGCCCCCGCGTCGATCGAACTGCGCATGCGCCGGCCGGGAAAAAAGCCCAGTGCGCATGCTCCAGCTCACGTCGGAAACCGACGTGAAAACAACGTGATCGTCACTTACGCAATGCCCTATTCGCGAATGACTTAGTAAAACGACGTAACCAACGGAAAAAGACAACGCTGACACGACGCCATACTTAACATGGCAACAACGGAACTTTGTAAACCTACCCCTCATATAGCAGGGGTAGGTTTATGCTTACGGAAACTACGTAAACGACGACGGGGCGGCGTAAAAACTTTCGGGAATCGGCGTATTAGCCTCATTTGCATAGGCAAATGAGAAATCAATGTAAAGGCCACCTAGCGGCCAGCGTTGTCATTACATCTACGATCCGACGGTGTAAGTGTTTTACACATGTCGGATCTTCACTGTATCTATGTGTTAGGCGGCGTACACACGACCGAGGTTCTCGCTGGAAACCAGCGAGAACCTCGCTGGAAGCTGCATTCCAGCGAGGACCTCGGCCGTGTGTACGCTCTCGGCGAGCTTCCCGTCGGGAAGCCCGTCGAGCAGAAATAGCGAGCACGCTCTCTATTTGCTCGACGGCCCGCCTGGATGAATGGCTGGTTGCCATTCCCGACGGGCGGGTCGCCGATTTCGACGGCCGGCAGAGAACCTCGACGGGCGGAACGATGTGTTCTGCCCGTCGAGGTTCTCTGCCGTGTGTACGCGGCCTAAGTGATTCTAGGAATCAGACGCATAGATACCCGGGGAAAAAAACAGAGATACAACAGTGTTTCCTGCGATACCCCGGCATATCTCTTTTGAGAATCTGGCCCTATATATATATATAAAATCAGACGGACCTTCCAAATTGTATCCAGAATAAAAATAAAAAAGCAGTTTATCCAGTTCTGGACTTAAAGCAGAACTCCAGCAATTTGCTTTATTGCCAATTTGTATTGGTCCAGCTTGGCACGGTATAATCGCACACTATAGCATTCTGCATTGCAAAAATAAATGTAAAAAAAAAAAAGCTTTCCTCTTTCTTAGCCGGGGTCACTGATTGGCCAGGCATGGTCCGGGGTCACTGATTGGCCAGGCATGGTCCGGGGTCACTGATTGGCCAGGCATGGTCCGGGGGTCACTGTGTTCAGGGATTGGTGAACGTTAACCAGGACCCCTCAGTCACATGACCCGTAGAGTACTAAAGTCCAAATTCTTCAATGAGCGGATCCCGGCTGCAGCGTATTGAGCAGCACCTGCAGGGCGGACAGGTAACTGTTTATAACGGTCATATTGTTGTTATTCCTCCGGGAATGACTGTGCGTTGTACACCCCCCCCCCTCCACCAGGCATGGACGCTCCGCTGCCGGGAGACCAGCGAGGAAATCCTGATTCACTCAGTATGGGGACGTATAGGACCGCTTAGTATGGGACGTATAGGACAGCTCAGTACGGGGACGTATAGGACCGCTCAGTACGGGGACGTATAGGACCGCTAAGTATGGGGACGTATAGGACAGCTAAGTATGTGGACGTATAGGAAAGCTCAGTACGGGGACGTATAGGACCTCTCAGTATGAGGACGTATAGGACCGCTCAGTATGAGGACGTATAGGACCGCTCAGTACGGGGACGTATAGGACCGCTTAGTATGGGACGTATAGGACAGCTCAGTACGGGGACGTATAGGACCGCTCAGTACGGGGACGTATAGGACCGCTCAGTATGGGGACGTATAGGACAGCTAAGTATGTGGACGTATAGGAAAGCTCAGTACGGGGACGTATAGGACCTCTCAGTATGAGGACGTATAGGACCGCTCAGTACGGGGACGTATAGGACCGCTTAGTATGGGACGTATAGGACAGCTCAGTACGGGGACGTATAGGAAAGCTCAGTACGGGGACGTATAGGACCTCTCAGTATGAGGACGTATAGGACCGCTCAGTATGAGGACGTATAGGACCGCTCAGTACGGGGACGTATAGGACCGCTCAGTACGGGGACGTATAGGACCGCTTAGTATGGGACGTATAGGACAGCTCAGTACGGGGACGTATAGGACCGCTCAGTATGGGGACGTATAGGACAGCTAAGTATGTGGACGTATAGGAAAGCTCAGTACGGGGACGTATAGGACCTCTCAGTATGAGGACGTATAGGACCGCTCAGTATGAGGACGTATAGGACCGCTCAGTATGTGGACGTATAGGACCGCTCAGTATGAGGACGTATAGGACCGCTCAGTACGGGGACGTATAGGACCGCTCAGTACGGGGACGTATAGGACCCCTCAGTACGGGGACGTATAGGACCGCTCAGTACGGGGACGTATAGGACCACTCAGTATGGGGACGTATAGGACCGCTCAGTATGGGGACGTATAGGACAGCTCAGTATGGGGATGTATAGGACCGCTCAGTACGGGGATGTATAGGACCGCTCAGTACGGGGACGTATAGGACCGCTCAGTATGGGGACGTATAGGACCGCTCAGTACGGGGACGTATAGGACCGCTCAGTACGGGGACGTATAGGACCGCTCAGTATGGGGACGTATAGGACCGCTCAGTATGGGGCGTATAGGACAGCTCAGTATGGGGACGTATAGGACAGCTCAGTATGGGGACGTATAGGACAGCTCAGTACGGGGACGTATAGGACCGCTCAGTACGGGGACGTATAGGACCGCTCAGTACGGGGACGTATAGGACCGCTCAGTATGGGGACGTATAGGACAGCTCAGTATGGGGGCGTATAGGACAGCTCAGTATGGGGACGTATAGGACAGCTCAGTACGGGGACGTATAGGACCGCTCAGTACGGGGATGTATAGGACCGCTCAGTACGGGGACGTATAGGACCGCTCAGTATGGGGACGTATAGGACCACTCAGTAGGGGGATGTATAGGACCGCTCAGTATGGGGATGTATAGGGCCGCTCACTACGGGATGTATAGGACCGCTTAGTACGGGGACATACAGGACCGCTCAGTATGGGGACATATAGGACAGCTCAGTATGGGGACGTATAGGACCGCTCAGTATGGGGACGTATAGGACAGCTCAGTATGGGGACGTATAGGACCGCTCAGTATGGGGATGTATAGGACCGCTCAGTACGGGGATGTATAGGACCGCTCAGTACGGGGACATATAGGACCGCTCAGTATGGGGACGTATAGGACCGCTCAGTACGGGGATGTATAGGACCGCTCAGTACGGGGACGTATAGGACCGCTCAGTACGGGGACGTATAGGACCGCTCAGTACGGGGACGTATAGGACCGCTCAGTATGGGGACGTATAGGACCGCTCAGTATGGGGGCGTATAGGACAGCTCAGTATGGGGACGTATAGGACAGCTCAGTACGGGGACGTATAGGACCGCTCAGTACGGGGATGTATAGGACCGCTCAGTACGGGGACGTATAGGACCGCTCAGTATGGGGACGTATAGGACCGCTCAGTACGGGGACGTATAGGACCGTTCAGTAGGGGATGTATAGGACCGCTCAGTACAGGGATGTATAGGACCGCTTAGTACGGGACGTATAGGGCCGCTCAGTACGGGGACGTATAGGACCGCTCAGTACGGGGATGTATAGGGCCGCTCACTACGGGATGTATAGGACCGCTCAGTACGGGGACATACAGGACCGCTCAGTATGGGGACATATAGGACAGCTCAGTATGGGGACATATAGGACCGCTCAGTGCGGGGGACGTATAGGACAGCTCAGTATGGGGGCGTATAGGACCGCTCAGTACGGGGACGTATAGGACCGCTCAGTACGGGGACGTATAGGACCGCTCAGTAGGGGGGTGTATAGGACCGCTCAGTAGGGGGGCGTATAGGACCGCTCAGTACGGGGACGTATAGGACCGCTCAGTATGGGGACGTATAGGACCGCTCAGTACAGGGATGTATAGGGCCGCTCAGTATGGGGACGTATAGGACCGCTCAGTATGGGGACGTATAGGACCGCTCAGTACGGGGATGTATAGGACCGCTTAGTACGGGGACGTATAAGGCCGCTCAGTACGGGGACGTATAGGACAGCTCAGTACAGGGATGTATAGGACCGCTTAGTACGGGAACATACAGGAGCGCTCAGTATGGGGACGTATAGGACCGCTCAGTACGGGGATGTATAGGACCGCTCAGTACGGGGACGTATAGGACCGCTCAGTATGGGGACGTATAGGACCGCTCAGTACGGGGATGTATAGGACCGCTCAGTACGGGGACGTATAGGACCGCTCAGTATGGGGACGTATAGGACAGCTCAGTATGGGGACGTATAGGACCGATCAGTACGGGATTTATAGGACAGCTTAGTATGGGGACGTATAGGACAGCTCAGTACGGGGATGTATAGGACCGCTTAGTACGGGGACGTATAAGGCCGCTCAGTACGGGGACGTATAGGACAGCTCAGTACAGGGATGTATAGGACCGCTCAGTAGGGGGATGTATAGGACCGCTCAGTACGGGGACGTATAGGACCGCTCAGTAGGGGGATGTATAGGACAGCTCAGTACAGGGATGTATAGGACCGCTCAGTACGGGGACGTATAGGACCGCTCAGTACGGGGACGTATAGGACAGCTCAGTACAGGGATGTATAGGACCGCTCAGTACGGGGACGTATAGGACAGCTCAGTACGGGGAAATACAGGACCGCTCAGTATGGGGATGTATAGGACCGCTCAGTACGGGGACGTATAGGACCGCTCAGTAGGGGGATGTATAGGACCGCTCAGTACAGGGATGTATAGGACCGCTTAGTACGGGAACATACAGGAGCGCTCAGTATGGGGACGTATAGGACCGCTCAGTACGGGGATGTATAGGACCGCTCAGTACGGGGACGTATAGGACCGCTCAGTATGGGGACGTATAGGACCGCTCAGTACGGGGATGTATAGGACCGCTCAGTACGGGGACGTATAGGACCGCTCAGTATGGGGACGTATAGGACAGCTCAGTATGGGGACGTATAGGACCGATCAGTACGGGATTTATAGGACAGCTTAGTATGGGGACGTATAGGACAGCTCAGTACGGGGACATACAGGACAGCTCAGTATGGGGACGTATAGGACAGCTCAGTACGGGACGTATAGGACCGCTCAGTACAGGGATGTATAGGACCGCTCAGTACGGGACGTATAGGACCGCTCAGTACGGGGACGTATAGGACCGCTCAGTACGGGGACGTATAGGACCGCTCAGTACGGGGACGTATATGGCCGCTCAGTACGGGGACGTATAGGACTGCTCAGTACGGGGACGTATAGGACTGCTCAGTACGGGACGTATAGGACCGCTCAGTATGGGGACGTATAGGAAAGCTCAGTACGGGGAGGTATAGGACCGCTCAGTACGGGGACGTATAGGACTGCTCAGTACGGGGCGTATAGAACAGCTCAGTACGGGACGTATAGGACCGCTCAGTACGGGGACAGGGAAGGGGAATAGGGACAAGCTAGGTAAATGAATATATGGAAATAGGGGAATAAGGACTTCACGTGGTTTTCTCACCTACAGGGAATGTCGGGGGTCGCTCCGAGTTTGCTGACCACACATGTCCTGAACATCGCACAAGGGACCCCGGCTAAAGGCCTGACCATGACCTTGTCCAAGTTCAATGGCAGAGAAGCAAAATGGGAACAAGTTAGCAGAAGGTGAGCGTGCTGGGGGAAGGGTGAGCGTGCTGGGGGAGGGTGAGCGTGCTGGGTGGAGGCTGCGTGTGCTGGGCAGAGGCTGCGCGTGCTGGGCGGAGGGTGAGCATGCTGGGCGGAGGGTGAGCGTGCTGGTCGGAGGGTGAGCGTGCTGGGGGGAGGGTGAGCGTGCTGGGGGGAGGCTGCGCGTGCTGGGCAGAGGCTGCGCGTGCTGGGCGGAGGGTGAGCGTGCTGGTCGGAGGGTGAGCGTGCTGGGCGGAGGGTGAGCGTGCTGGGCGGAGGGTGAGCGTGCTGGGCGGAGGGTGAGCGTGCTGGGGGAAGGTGAGCCTGCTGAGGGGAGGGTGAGCGTGCTGGGGGGAGGCTGCGTGTGCTGGGCGGAGGCTGCGCGTGCTGGGCGGAGGGTGAGCGTGCTGGGCGGAGGGTGAGCGTGCTGGGCGGAGGGTGAGCGTGCTGGGCGGAGGCTGCGCGTGCTGGGCGAAGGCTGCGCGTGCTGGGCGGAGGCTGCGCGTGCTGGGCGGAGGGTGAGCGTGCTGGGCGGAGGCTGCGTGTGCTGGGCGGAGGGTGAGCGTGCTGGGCGGAGGATGAGCGTGCTGGGCGGGAGGTGGGCGTGCTGGGTGGAGGGTAAGCTTGCTGGGAGGAGGGTAAGCGTGCTGGGGGAGGGTGAGCGTGCTGGGAGGAGGGTGAGCGTGCTGGGGGGAGGGTGAGCATGCTGGGCGGAGGATAAGCTTGCTGGGAGGAGGGTAAGCGTGCTGGGGGAGGGTGAGCATGCTGGGCGGCGGGTAAGCTTGCTGGGAGGAGGGTGAGCGTGCTGGGGGGAGGGTGAGCATGCTGGGCGGAGGATAAGCTTGCTGGGAGGAGGGTAAGCGTGCTGGGGGGAGGGTGAGCGTGCTGGGCGGCGGGTAAGCTTGCTGGGAGGAGGGTGAGCGTGCTGGGGGGAGGGTGAGCATGCTGGGGGAGGGTAAGCGTGCTGGGAGGAGGGTGAGCGTGCTGGGAGGAGGGTGAGCGTGCTGGGGGAAGGTGAGCGTGCTGGGCGGAGGCTGCGCGTGCTGGGCGGAGGCTGCGCGTGCTGGGCGGAGGCTGCGCGTGCTGGGCGGAGGCTGCGCGTGCTGGGCGGAGGCTGCGCGTGCTGGGCGGAGGCTGCGCGTGCTGGGCGGAGGGTGAGCGTGCTGGGGGAAGGTGAGCCTGCTGGGGGGAGGGTGAGCGTGCTGGGGGGAGGCTGCGTGTGCTGGGCGGAGGGTGAGCGTGCTGGGCGGGAGGTGGGCGTGCTGGGTGGAGGATGAGCATGCTGGGCGGCGGGTAAGTTTGCTGGGAGGAGGGTGAGCATGCTGGGTGGAGGGTAAGCTTGCTGGGGGGAGGGTGAGCGTGCTGGGGGAGGGTGAGCGTGCTGGGAGGAGGGTGAGGGTGCTGGGCGGAGGGTGAGCGTGCTGGGCGGAGGGTGAGCGTGCTGGGCGGAGGCTGCGCGTGCTGGGCGGAGGGTGAGCGTGCTGGGAGGAGGGTGAGCGTGCTGGGGGGAGGGTGAGCATGCTGGGCGGCGGGTAAGCTTGCTGGGAGGAGGGTAAGCGTGCTGGGGGGAGGGTGAGCTTGCTGGGCGGCGTGTAAGCTTGCTGGGAGGAGGGTGAGCGTGCTGGGGGAGGGTAAGCTTGCTGGGGGAGGGTGAGCGTGCTGGGGGAGGGTAAGCTTGCTGGGGGAGGGTGAGCGTGCTGGGCGGCGGGTAAGCTTGCTGGGAGGAGGGTGAGCGTGCTGGGCGGAGGCTGCGCGTGCTGGGCGGAGGCTGCGCGTGCTGGGCGGAGGCTGCGCGTGCTGGGCGGAGGGTGAGCGTGCTGGGGGACGGTGAGCCTGCTGGGGGGAGGGTGAGCGTGCTGGGGGGCGGCTGCGTGTGCTGGGCGGAGGGTGAGCGTGCTGGGCGGGAGGTGGGCGTGCTGGGTGGAGGATGAGCATGCTGGGCGGCGGGTAAGTTTGCTGGGAGGAGGGTGAGCATGCTGGGTGGAGGGTAAGCTTGCTGGGGGGAGGGTGAGCGTGCTGGGGGAGGGTGAGCGTGCTGGGAGGAGGGTGAGGGTGCTGGGCGGAGGGTGAGCGTGCTGGGCGGAGGGTGAGCGTGCTGGGCGGAGGCTGCGCGTGCTGGGCGGAGGGTGAGCGTGCTGGGAGGAGGGTGAGCGTGCTGGGGGGAGGGTGAGCATGCTGGGCGGCGGGTAAGCTTGCTGGGAGGAGGGTAAGCGTGCTGGGGGGAGGGTGAGCATGCTGGGCGGCGGGTAAGCTTGCTGGGCGGAGGGTGAGCGTGCGGGGGGAAGGGGAGCCTGCTGGGGGGAGGGTGAGCGTGCTGGGGGGAGGCTGCGTGTGCTGGGCGGAGGGTGAGCGTGCTGGGCGGGAGGTGGGCGTGCTGGGTGGAGGATGAGCATGCTGGGCGGCGGGTAAGTTTGCTGGGAGGAGGGTGAGCATGCTGGGTGGAGGGTAAGCTTGCGGGGGGGAGGGTGAGCGTGCTGGGGGAGGGTGAGCGTGCTGGGAGGAGGGTGAGGGTGCTGGGCGGAGGGTGAGCGTGCTGGGCGGAGGGTGAGCGTGCTGGGCGGAGGCTGCGCGTGCTGGGCGGAGGGTGAGCGTGCTGGGAGGAGGGTGAGCGTGCTGGGGGGAGGGTGAGCATGCTGGGCGGCGGGTAAGCTTGCTGGGAGGAGGGTAAGCGTGCTGGGGGGAGGGTGAGCATGCTGGGCGGCGGGTAAGCTTGCTGGGAGGAGGGTGAGCGTGCTGGGGGAGGGTAAGCTTGCTGGGGGAGGGTGAGCGTGCTGGGGGAGGGTAAGCTTGCTGGGGGAGGGTGAGCGTGCTGGGCGGCGGGTAAGCTTGCTGGGAGGAGGGTGAGCGTGCTGGGTGGAGGGTAAGCTTGCTGGGGGGAGGGTGAGCGTGCTGGGCGGGAGGTGAGGGTGAGGGTCAGGTATGTTCAGTAATACGATGAATCAGAATTCTGCTTTCTCTGATGTGACCTCACACACGTGTTCCGCAGTGTCACTGACCAGGACGGCCGCTGTCCAGGACTTCTGCTGGGAGAACCTCTTACAGCCGGGACCTTCCAGCTGCGATTCGATACCGGAGAATATTGGAAGCAGTTAAATCTGGAGGCCTTCCACCCCTATGTAGAGGTAACCCATCCCCCATATCCCTGTATACTGGGCTCACTAAGATGTACGTCCTGGAGGTTTTTATACTATCTATACTTCATGCTGACACCACCGAGTGTGGAAGGGAGTTCCACATCCTTAACTGAGCTCCTCCATCCCCCATAACTGAGCTCCTCCATCCCCCATAACTGAGCTCCTACATCCCCCATAACTGAGCTCCTCTATCCCCCATAACTGAGGTCCTCCGCCCCCCATAAACTGACCTCCTCCATCCCCCACAACTGACCTCCTCCATCCTCCACAACTGACCTCCTCCATCCCCCATAACTGAGCTCCTCCATCCCCCATAACTGAGCTCCTCCATCCCCCCCATAACTGAGCTCCTCCATCCCCCACATAGCTGAGCTCTTCCCTCCCCCATAACTGATCTCCTCCCTTCCCCCATAACTGATCTCTCCCCCATAACTGGCCTCCTCCATCCCCCATAACTGAGCTCCGCCATCCCCTTTATTAGCTTTGTTGCCCACCTCTGGATTCTCTCCAGTTCCAGCACATCCTCCCTGAGGACTGGTGACCAGAACTGGACAGAATATTCCAGATGCGGCCGGACCAGAGTCTTGTAGAGTGGTGGGATTGGGGTCTTTGTTACCAGATTCTGGCCTTCGTTGACGTCCTTGGAGAAAGGCCAGCTCTGATTGGATGTTTCTGGCATTTCTGTGCCTGTGTGGTGCCTGGCAGAATTCCTCCAGTTCTGTTCTTTCAGAGTAAAGGGGGGGTGGGGGGCGGTCTTGCCAGGAATGGGGTACATATGAACAGGTCTGTGGGGTTGGGCATGGCCTGGCCGTTCTTTGCAAGATACGGCACATCTGAGCACTCAATGGGGATTGTATCTTTCTAAACCAAGAAATAAATGGTGGCAGGGGATGGAGCTCCAGCACACAGCCTGTAATTGACAGCCTCAGCTTTGCTCATGTGTGTTTTGTAGAGGGGGGGTGTCCCTTCCCTCCAATCACCTCTAACTGAGCTCTGCAGAGTGTTACTTCAGCTCTCTGCCCCCTTTTTTCTGAACCCTCAGATAAGCTGTATAAATTCTAGATTTTCAAAAGAATGTAGAGACGAGAAGACTGCAGATAAACAGGTACAACTTATGTAGGAGGGATTGTTTTACCTCTGTGTATCACTTGAGGCCGGTCACTTCACTGGGGATATGGAGGGTTTAATCATTTTCATTTGGTTTACAACCATTGAATTATAATGGAAATTCTGACTGCTTCTTTTTTTTCCCCCCTTCAGGTCGTTTTCATCATTAATGACCCCAAAGTGAAATATCACGTCCCCCTCCTGATTACCCCACATTCCTATTCCACCTACAGAGGGAGCTAAAGAGCTGAAGGCGAGGGCCGCACCGCCGCAGGTTCCTGACACGTGACTGAGACCAAAGAATCGCAGAGATTTCAAATAAATAAATATGAAATGAAATCTTCTTTTCTTCTTGTTGATATGAAGACAGGGAAACAAAGTTGCTTTATTTTTTTATAGTAAATCTTTCATGAGCTAAAAAATAATTAAAACCTGAAAAAAAGTGAGAAGCCCCGCCCTCCCTCCACCAATGAACCGATTGGAGATTTACTTCAACTTCTGAAATCTGAATTGTGCCGCAATATTCCGGATCAGCAGGAAAGATCGTCCTCTGGTAACCGATCGGCAGGAAAGATCATCCTTTCTCATCCGATCTCATTTTCAAACAGGATTTGGAAATTGAGATCGGGGAAAATGAGCCGCTACCATGGATCGATCACCATGCCATTAAATTCAATATCACCAATCACCTCAGGCCCAATAAAATAAGAAAACCGGTGATAACTCACTGGACTAGATCTCAGAAGAAGCTCCACTCAGAACTCTTCAAAACAAAATAAACACAATATAACAACAACGAACAGCCGTAGAAACACTGAACGCCATCAACAAGGCGCAACTTCAGTCTGCCGACTGGGTGGCACCAAAACGCAAAACTTGCATCCGGAAAAACAACTCCAGCTGGTTTAATGACCAGCTGACGCTGCTAAAGCAAGAGTGTAGAAGAGCAGAAGCCGCCTGGAAAAGGAGCTCTTCAGATAGAAACTTCACCATTTATAAGACAATAACAAAGAAATATAATAAGGAAATCTTTATGGCAAAAAAAAAATAATTTCGCCAACATCATCACCAAGGCCCTAAACCGCCCCCGCAAACTCTTCAAGCTGGTTTCGCAATCGATGAATCCCGCCTGCTTAGAGCCCCCCAATGCTGATTCACAAGAATTTTGCAACAAACTATCCGATTATTTCATTAATAAAATCGAAAGAATCCAGGTAAGCATTGAGCAAAAAGAAATCTGCATGAATCCCGCCCCGAATCCCAACCCCGATACCATTATATACGCGCCTCAAGCACAGAATTTCACCCTAAAACCCATTTCCATCACTGCCACTAAAAATATCATTGGGACTCTGCGCAACAGCACAGCACCCAATGACATCATTCCCACTAAACTGCTGAAAGAAAGTGCCGATATACTGGCACCGCCCATCACGCAGCTTATAAACCAATCATTCAGGGAAGGCATGGTGCCCCCCCCCCCCCTGCTGAAACAAGGGACCATAAAACCGATCCTGAAAAAACCCACCCTGGACCCGAAAGACCCCAACAATAGGAGACCCATAACGGGTCTAAATGTTTTCTCCAAGATAATTGAGAAAGAAGTTGTACAACAGCATTTAGAAACCCCAAAATGACTCGATACGTTTCAATCAGGGGTCCGGCCCGGGGCACGGAACTGAAACGGCTCTGGTAAAAATATGGGATGACGTCCTAGAGGCCGCAGATGAGGAAGAATCTTCTCTCCTGATCCTGCTGGACCTAAGTGCGGCCTTTGACCCGGTAGACCACGGACTACTATTGGCTAGGCTAGCTGAAGTGGCCAAAGTCACGGAAGAGGATCTACCCTGGTTCTCCTCCTTCTTAGAAAACAGATCACAAACAGTGAAATTGGGATCTTACACATCAGAAATGTGTACGGTATCATGCAGAGTCCCTCAGGGATCTCCCTTGTCACCGGTACTGTTCAATATCTATCTCCGCCCCCTGAGATCATCGGCAACCAGAAGCTACTTTACCATTCCTACGCAGACGACACACAACTGTATCTCCGCGTCAGTGATGTAAAGGATCACTCCCCCGGATTAGAGAGATCCCTCACTCTTATAGATAACTGGATGTCCCACTTATCTAAAACTCAATGGTTCAAAACCTGAGCTTCTCCGGTTTCACACAAACAGGAAAAGTCTCCCCACCTCAACTTGGACCCCATCGCCCCCCGCCCCGCCCATCCTGGGAAAAATTATCGCCCCGAGCACCAAAGTCAAAAGTCTCGGAGTCATTTTTCGATTCTCACATGACAATGGAGCACAAATAGGGGCGGTAGTCAGCGGATCCCACCATCTGCTGCGCCAGTTACGCAGACTCCT
This sequence comes from Rana kukunoris, assembly GCA_029574335.1. NCBI lineage: Eukaryota > Metazoa > Chordata > Amphibia > Anura > Ranidae > Rana > Rana kukunoris. The sequence goes on from JAJQKJ010002880.1 coordinate 62,960, forward strand.
CCCCTTTATCCCTAAAGAGGACATTGCAGTCGTGGTGGGACCAATCATCAATTCCAGACTGGACTACGCAAATGCCCTCTATTTAGGACCCCCCAAATACCAAATCACTGTCTGCAAGTCGTTCAAAATACGGCCGCCAGATCAGTGACTGGGAAAAAACCCTGGGAGTCCATCTCCATTTCGCTGAGATCCCTTCACTGGTTACCAGAGAAAGACAGAATCACTTTGAAGGCTCCTCTGCCCGACACACAAGTGTATTCAAGGAAACGCCCCCCAATATCTATGCGGGGAAAAAAGCCCACAACCCAAATCGCACTCTGCGATCCACAAATCAGAACCTCCTGCACATCCCAAAGACGAGATACAAATCCAAAGGAGATCGGAGATTTGCTGTCCAAGGACCGGGACTGTGGAATGCGCTACCAACCACCATCCAACTGGAGTCCGACCACCGGGACCTTCAGGGGAATGATAAAAACTCATCTCTTCTGAGGCAAAGCGCCTTCTTTATCTAAGGAAAGGAAACAGCGCCCAGAGGCGATTCAGTTTGCAAGCGTTTGCGCTTTACAAGTTTTGTCACTCACTCTCTCACTCATCCTCCGGTAACCGATTGGCAGAAATGATCGTCCTCCGGTAACCGATCAGCAGGAAAGATTGTCCTCTGGTAACCGATCGGCAGGAAAGATCGTCCTCCGGTAACCGATCAGCAGGAAAGATCGTCCTCCGATAACCGATCAGCAGGAAAGATTGTCCTCCGGTAACCGATCAGCAGGAAAGATCGTCCTCCGATAACCGATCAGCAGGAAAGATTGTCCTCCGGTAACCGATCAGCAGGAAAGATCGTCCTCCGGTAACCGATCAGCAGGAAAGATCGTCCTCCGGTAACTGATCAGCAGGAAAGATCGTCCTCCGATAACCGATCAGCAGGAAAGCTTGTCCTCCGGTAACCGATCGGCAGGAAAGATTGTCCTTCGGTAACCGATCAGCAGGAAAGATCGTCCTCCGATAACCGATCAGCAGGAAAGATTGTCCTCCGGTAACCGATCAGCAGGAAAGATCGTCCTCCGGTAACCGATCAGCAGGAAAGATCGTCCTCCGATAACCGATCAGCAGGAAAGATTGTCCTCCGGTAACCGATCAGCAGGAAAGATCGTCCTCCGGTAACCGATCAGCAGGAAAGATCGTCCTCCGATAACCGATCAGCAGGAAAGATTGTCCTCCGGTAACCGATCGGCAGGAAAGATCGTCCTCTGGTAACCGATCGGCAGGAAAGATTGTCCTCCGGTAACCGATCAGCAGGAAAGATCGTCCTCCGATAACCGATCAGCAGGAAAGATTGTCCTCCGGTAACCGATCAGCAGGAAAGATCGTCCTCCGATAACCGATCAGCAGGAAAGATTGTCCTCCGGTTATCGATCAGCAGGAAAGATTGTTCGCGCCTCGTGGTCTGCCTGGCCTGCGGTGCATGTTCCTGAATCCTGACTCCGGGGCCACGTGGGTCCGGGGTCGTGGCTTCGCCTGGTAGGCCCAGTAGCCAGACTGGGGTCTGCCTTTTTCAGAGGTGATCCTGTGCTGTCCGTCCTGCGGGAGGAAGCCACCTGATGAAGGAACCTGGGGGAGGACCTATCCTGGAGGGGGCCAGGCAACCTATCCTGGGGGGAAGGCCTGGAGACTTCATCAAATGACGCACCATAAACCGAGAGGCCTGACGGTGTCGTCTGTCGGGTCTAAAAGTTCTACTAAAAGAAAGCTGGAGAGATCCGGTGCTGAATCCTGTGGCAGGGGATTCCGGACCAAAGTGTCTCCTCATAAAGGAAGGTCTGTGGCAGAGACTGGACTTTATTCTGTGCGCCATCCCGGCTGCTGGGCCAGTGGGAGGGACCTATCCGGGGGAGCAATACCCACTCTGGCCAGAGGGGCGGTGAGAACTGTGTGCTGGAAGCGGGAGGAGCGTTTCCTGAACCTATTTACCCTTCCACCCCTCCAACTTCTTTTCTACTAAGGTTCTCCCAAATAAATCATAGAAAAAGAAGTGCGTTGTGTGGACATTGGAAGTCCTTTCACCCCGGACAGCGAGAAGATAGAGGTAACGTGCCGCCCAAATATAACCAGCCACTGGCGTAGCGGGGGGGGGGCAGGGGGGGCTCCTGCACCGGGCGAAAAGTTGCGGGGGGCGAAATCCTGGCGTCCGCGGAATGCGCCGCCGCCGCCGCCTTAGGAAAGGCCGCGGCTTTGGCCTAGCTCTGGAGCTGTCGGCCATCTTGGTACACCCGGCGGCGGCGCGCCTGGTTGGCTGGTGGAACTGTCTGTCTCCCTTGATGTGGGAGTGGCGGGAAACACCAGCCAACCAGGCAGAAGGGCGCGCTGATTGGCCTGGAACATGTGTTTACAGCGCGGCGGCATCTCCATCTCCAGCAAGGTAAGTGGGGGGGGGGGGTCGGTGTAAATCTAAAGGGGTGATCTGCCTGATCCCCACCTATACACCTCAGAGCCTGTCATTTTAGTTAAACTGCTGGGACTTGTAGTTCTCCATCTTCTCCTGGGGCTCATGGAGATTGGAGAACTACAAGTCCCAGCAGGTTATACATTATCATACAATAAGGCTCTGAGGTGGATGGGTGTGGATTGCATGCACCTAAACCCCAGGAGAAGATGGAGAACTACAAGTCCCAGCAGGTTATAATATAAGGCTCCGAGGTGGATGGATGTTCAGACACCCATCCACCTAGGAGCCTTATATTATAACATGCTGGGACTTGTAGTTCTCCATCGTCTCCTGGGGCTCAGGTGCATGCGATCCACCATCTATGGGACTACAAGTCCCAGCAGTAAGAAAAACTGAACAAAGATGGTGGATTGCATGCACCCGAGCCCCAGGAGACGATGGAGAACTACAAAACCCAGCAGGTTATAATATAAAGCACAGTGGTGACGATTGATGGCACAGTGGTGACGATTGGTGGCACAGTACAGTGATTGCATTTGATGGCATGGCGCCCTGTGATTGGGCGTATGTGGTTATGCGCTAGCGCCAGGGGGGGGCGAAAAAAAAGTTCTGCCCCGGGCGCCCATAACTCTGGTTACGCCACTGTAACCAGCAGCTCCTTCGGGGGAAGTGCTACACTAACACAAAGTGTAACAGTTCCTTCCCTTCCACTACAATCACTTCATGTAGTTCTTCAGCCCTCTGAGCTCCCGATCTCTCACTAGACCCTCCGATTCACCGCCACTGAATCCCTTGAGCTCCTCCAATGTTCACGGTGATATCTTCCTCAAGCGTCACCCACGCCTTTTTTTCCAACCAGACTATGTAACTTCCTGGAATCTACCTGCCCTCAGCTCAGGCATGCGGGCAGTAGGGTGTGCTTAGCTGAGAAAGCTCCTCCTTAAAGACTCTTGGGATGTATGACCTCATAGTGGCCTAGGCCAGAAGCCAGGAAGTGATTGAAGAAATGTATAAAAATATAACCTCCCTTGGTATGTATTTAGTAATGCTGTCAGGATGAGGATTTCACAGAGTTCATTGACTGAGAGAGTGACGTTCTGCTTTACCCCAAAAGCCCAGAGACCGTCCCTGAGAATCATTAACCACTTCTTCTTTTTCCCGTGTCCGGCTCTGTGTCTCACACACCGCACTTTGCAGACACAGAATATTCGGCACGTCTCGGTGTCGGTGATCTGGGCGCTCCCTCTTGTATTATTGGACGTTGTGGTGATTCTCCTTCTCTCTGATTTCATAGAGCGGTCCTTCCACTACTTCATGACCCTCTGATAGTGTCATATTTCACCTCTCTTCTCCAGAGGAGTGAGACTCCCCGGGGGCACTAAGCTGCAGCCTCGGGTACGTGGTGGTCACCTCTTATTCTTTACCTGGGGACACCTCGCCCACCACAGGGGAGAGAGTGCGAGGACAGGCAGAGGAGACGTCACATCACTTTGTACAGGACTGTCACCATCCAGAACCCCCCAATGAGGAAGAGGAGCTGCCTGGAAGCTCTGCTGATCTGCCTCCTGCTGCAGGTAAGTGGTGACCCCGGGGCAGGAAGGACGCTGAATATCCCATCAAAGGAGAATACAGACTAATCCATGCACCACACACAGCCGGGGGCCCCTGGGCACATAATATTGGGTGGACACCAAACTACAATCCAAGAGACAACTTACCTTGTGGTCACCTACAGTACCTACTGCCCTATGGGCACCTACCTTTCTCTATATTACCTACTGCCCTATGGGCACCTACCTTTCTCTATATTACTTACTGCCCTATGGGCACCTACTCTTCTCTATATTACCTACTGCCCTATGGGCACCTACCTTTCTCTATATTACCTACTGCCCTATGGGCACCTACCTTTCTCTATATTACCTACTGCCCTATGGGCACCTACCTTTCTCTATATTACCTACTGCCCTATGGGCACCTACCTTTCTCTATATTACCTACTGCCCTATGGGCACCTACTCTTCTCTAAATTACTTACTGCCCTATGGGCACCTACCTTTCTCTATATTACCTACTGCCCTATGGGCACCTACCTTTCTATATATTACTTACTGCCCTATGGGCACCTACTCTTCTCTATATTACCTACTGCCTTATGGGCACCTACCTTTCTCTATATTACCTACTGCCCTATGGGCACCTACCTTTCTCTATATTACCTACTGCCCTATGGGCACCTACCTTTCTCTATATTACCTACTGCCCTATGGGCACCTACCTTTCTCTATATTACCTAGTGCCCTATGAGCACCTACCTTTCTCTATATTACCTACTGCCCTATGGGCACCTACCTTTCTCTATATTACCTAGTGCCCTATGGGCACCTACCTTTCTCTATATTACCTACTGCCCTATGGGCACCCACCTTTCTCTATATTACCTACTGCCCTATGGGCACCTACCTTTCTCTATATTACCTACTGCCCTATGGGCACCTACCGTTCTCTATATTACCTAGTGCCCTATGAGCACCTACCTTTCTCTATATCACCTACTGCCCTATGGGCACCTACCTTTCTCTATATCACCTACTTTCTCTATATCACCTAGCCCTATGGGCACCTACCTTTCTCTATATCACCTAGCCCTATGCCCTATGGGCACCTACCTTTCTCTATATCACCTACTGCCCTACCTACTTTCTCTATATCACCTACTGCCCTATGGGCACCTACCTTTCTCTATATCACCTACTGCCCTATGGGCACCTACCTTTCTCTATATCACCTACTGCCCTATGGGCACCTACCTTTCTCTATATCACCTACTGCCCTATGGGCACCTACCTTTCTCTATATCACCTACTGCCCTATGGGCACCTACCTTTCTCTATATCACCTACTGCCCTATGGGCACCTACCTTTCTCTATATCACCTACTGCCCTATGGGCACCTACCTTTCTCTATATTACCTACTGCCCTATGGGCACCTACCTTTCTCTATATCACCTACTGCCCTATGGGCACCTACCTTTCTCTATATTACCTACTGCCCTATGGGCACCTACCTTTCTCTATATCACCTACTGCCCTATGGGCACCTACCCTTCTCTATATTACTTATTTTTTGTGTCATAAAAAGTGATGGTGTGTGGGCAAAACCATGTTGAAAACGACGTTTTTAAACCCGCGCATGCTCAGAGGCAAGTTATGAGACGGAGCTTCAATGGAACAGAGTGCCGTGGAACGTGTCTTACATCACCGCGCTTTGCTAGAGCTTTGTAGAAAAACGATGGTGTGTACGCGGCATTACCGTATAACATGGACCCAGATTCCGCCAGGAATGGGTCAGTCAGGCGAAGGTAAGAGTAATGATGACGCGGGCACCTCAAAATCAACCCAAATGGGATTTATTGAAACACAAATGACAGAATTCTGCTTTTTGTGTGTTTCAATAAATCCCATTTGGGTTGATTTTGTTAACATTTGTTGCACTTTATTGGTTTTTTGAATGTTTTTTATATCCTGGTTCTATATCACTACTGCCCTTTGGTCACCTAAACCCACACCAGTAAAATCCGTCTGTGTATGCAGTAAAGCATGCTTGTTGTGCGTTTTTCTCAGAGAATAGGGGCAAGAACTCAACCAATCCCCGTCACACACACATACCTGCCAAATAGTAGCTCCTCCCTCTGCATACAACCCCCTCCCTCCACTGCCCTCATCTTCTTCTCCCTCTTTAAAAGATCCACCATCTGCCACGTGTGTCTTACCTTTGTTTCAATATTAAGCTGATGTGCCCATCCGGCTGTAGTACCTCCCAGCATTCTGTACTACAGTCACTTCCAAGGGAGATCGTGCAGTAGGAGCATCAGCAACTGGTCACCAGGGAAAAAATGGAGACCACAGAGGGTGCAACCTTCCACGTGCCCTCTACTGCCCATGACTGCACGGAACCCTGGGCACCTGTTCTGTATCTCCCTTGTCCCTGTCCTGCACTCAGTGGGATCTACTTAGGAGATCTGACCTGTGGGAGCTACTGGGAGATAAGCTGGACTTCTGTGTTACCAAATGATAGTGGTGAGCTAGGGTTGCCACTTGTCCAGGATTCACCCGGACAGTTCGGGTTTGGAATCATGCGTTCGGGTTTCAGACTGCCTGAAACCCGGACACATTATTTAGACTGGACTATGGGTTGCTGGCTGCAGTTGTCTAAGCTGAGAGTGTCTGTTGCTCTTTCACACTGCCTAAAACTAACATTAACAAACCCCCGCCCCCCTCCCCCAATACACACAGATAGGAGAGGAGAGAGAGCTCAGTCTGCACCTCTTCCCTCCACCCTTTTTCTCTCCTGCCTCTGAGTGAGTACACTAAAGTAAATCAGGATTCTTAGAGCACCCCTTACATCAGAGTTCCCCTTTACACTAGAGGCCCCTTACATCAGAGTCCTCTCCATACATCAGAATTCTTAGTGTTCCCACTTAAACCAGGGTTCCCAGTGCATCCCTTATGTTAGAGTCCCCAGAATTCTCCCTTTCATCAGAGTCTGTAGAGTCCCCCCTTACAGTATTTCCCCTTACATCATAGTCCTCTCTGTATATCAGAGTTCCCCCTTAAATCAGGTTTCCCAGAGCACCCCTTATGTTAGAGGCCCCAGAGTTCTCCCTTACATTGAAAGGAAACTCTGCAAGTTCAGATGTAAAGGGGGACTCTGTGGATCCAGATGTAAAGGGGGACTTTGTGGACTCTGATGTAAAGGGGGACTTTGTGGACTCTGATGTAAAGGGGGACTCTTGTTATTAAATTCATATGATTAGAAATGTTATTTAATAGCAAAATCTATGTATAGTTTATACTATAAAAAACATTGCTGCGCACTACTAAAGTGTTCGGGTTTCACTTGAAGAAAAGGTGGCAACCCTATGGTGAGCAGAGAACAGAAGACCTGAGCCAGAGGTGGTGGAACCCAGTTCCTCATAGTTCCCCCTGGTTGTACTCGCTGTGGAACCTGAGGGGTCAATCCTCTGCATTGTGTAAAAAGGCTCCATGTTAGAGAAAGCTGCTGGAGAAAAAGAAGAGTTTCGTGGCTCAGGTGTGTAAAACAGGGGGGGGGGGGGCGAGAGTGCAAGGTGTTTTTTCACCTTAGTGCATAGGATGCATGAGGCCTCGTACACATGACCGAGGAACTCGTCGGGAAAGACACATCGTTTTCCTCGTCGAGTTCCTTGTTAGGCTTGTCGAGAAACTTGACAAGCTGTCTTTGTGTACACAACTGTCGTTCTCAAACTCGGTTCCATTCCACTGGCACAACCCTCGGGGCTGCTTTTGCTAATCTCATGTTACTGCGTGTTCGGTAAAAGATTGGTGAGAGACATTCGCACTTTTCAGTCTGTTACAGCGTGACGAATGTGCTATCTCGATTATGAACACTACTTTTACCGAAGGCGCCCTCCCGTCTCATACTTTATTCTGAGCATGCGCGGGTTTCTAAGCATACACACCAACGTGTTTCTCATCGAAAACCAGCCTGACGAGGAAATGAAACTTGTTCTCTTTTTTCCTCGTCGAGTTCCTCGACAGTTTTCTCGATGAAAAGCGTACACACAACCGGTTTCCTCGGCAAAAAAAGCTCTGCCACCGAGTTTCTTGATGGATTCTGTGGAGGAAACCGGTCGTGTGTACGAGGACTTAGTGTGAGAAAACAGGAAGGTTTACAACCCCTTTAAGGCAGTAATGGATTTGGTCATGAGGGCTTCTGTTGGAAATCAACAGCCTGACTAGCAGTTGAATGAAAACTCCAAAGCAACAGCTAGATGGTCTTTTAATGCTCTAATTTCTGCCTTCTCCCTCCTTTATGATTCAGTATAGAGAGCATGAAGAAAGTACTAGCCATCTGTAACGGAATTGGCCCGTGACAGACTGAGATATTCCTATGTCTAGGGTCACCTTATGTCCACTAGGGCCATAGGATGACAAAGAATCATAATTCATATATTACAGAAGACATTAATAAGGGACATTAATAATAATTCATGTTTGCAGGATGTCTTCAGATATCAAAAGCTGTTAGCTATTCAATCTGGGCACACATGCTTTGGAAAGGTGTTAATTCAGGTCTACAAGACCAGAGTGAGTCATACCTTTGTATAATATGCTATTGAAATATCTTAAGGTGTTGGCTATTCACTGTAAAGACATTCCGTTGAAGGTGTGGATTGCACCCACTCTCACAAGACTCTGCCATTGTGTGATAAAGCTGTCTAGAGAACTTATTCAACTAGATGTCTGTGTTACTATTCAAGGTTAATTGAACCCTATTGATAATACGGTGCCGTCATGTCTAGCTACCAATTAAAGAATTATCCTCAGTGAGTGAATAGGGGGGTGGAGATTACATTGTCCTGTGATGAACTGTATTATGCTTGAGACTGTATAAGAAGCTGAGAAAATACCAATAAATTGTCATATCTTTGGAAGCAAGAACGGAGCTCTGTCTCGTCTTATTCTGGGAAAGGATATGGATCGTGTATGCAATATGGTCGGAGTGTGTCAGATAAGCTTGTCGTGGTTGGATGGAAGGTCGTAAGCGGTGGTGACCGTTACACCATCTAAGGACACTGTCCCCTTCTCCCACCCCCTCAAGGCTAAAATCGACAGAATGATCTGAGACTTTATCACCCCAAGTCTGTTTCCAAGGAGAAGTATACTTTGCAAATTCTTCAGCAAGAGGCTCCCACTCATCAAATCCCGGACGAGCCCCCATTTTTTGCTTTGGTGTCTAGTGAGGTCACATTGCAATAAAGCAAAGAAGCTCAGACCTCTGCAGTGTATTCATGTTCTTTTACTAAATGCAAAATTGCTGTACATACAAAACTATTACAATTAGAGGGAAATCTGTCAGAATTGTATTCCTATAATTGTAATAGTTTTGTATGTACAGCAATTTTGCATTTAGTAAAAGAACATGAATACACTGCAGAGGTCTGAGCTTCTTTGCTTTATTGCAATGTGACCTCACTAGACACCAAAGCAAAACAATGACCTAAAGCAGAAAAATTATAAAATGTATTTCTTTTTCAATTCTAATCCTAATAAAGAAATGATGTACAAAACCATTATACATTTCCATTAACATTGTAGGAGGATGTCACGTGTCTGTGGCATTGGTGTGGCTAGATACACCCCAGATGTCTCTTAGATACACCCCAGATGTCTCTTAGATACACCCCAGATGTCTCTTAGATACACCCCAGATGTCTCTTAGATACACCCCAGATGTCTCTTAGATACACCCCAGATGTCTCTTTAGATACACCCCAGATGTCTCTTTAGATACACCCCAGATGTCTCTTAGATACACCCCAGACATCTCTTTAGATACACCCCAGACGTCTCTTTAGATACACCCCAGACGTCTCTTTAGATGCACCCCAGACGTCTCTTTAGATACACCCCAGACATCTCTTTAGATACACCCCAGACGTCTCTTTAGATACACCCCAGATGTCTCTTTAGATGCACCCCAGACGTCTCTTTAGATACCCTCCAGATGTCTCTTTAGATACACCCCAGATGTCTCTTTAGATACACCCCAGATGTCTCTTAGATACACCCTAGATGTCTCTTTAGATACACCCCAGATGTCTCTTAGATACACCCCAGATGTCTCTTAGATACACCCCAGACGTCTCTTTAGATACACCCCAGACGTCTCTTTAGATACACCCCAGACGTCTCTTTAGATGCACCCCAGACGTCTCTTTAGATACCCTCCAGATGTCTCTTTAGATACACCCCAGACGTCTCTTTAGATGCACCCCAGATGTCTCTTTAGATGCACCCCAGATGTCTCTTTAGATACACCCCAGATGTCTCTTTAGATACACCCCAGACGTCTCTTTAGATACACCCCAGACGTCTCTTTAGATGCACCCCAGACGTCTCTTTAGATACCCTCCATGTCCACCTAATGATGAACGTTCTCTTCTGTAGACCAACCAATGTTTTCTCTTTCCCTGCGGCAGATTACGGGAGGATTGGCGGAATGGGACATTTGTCGCTATGATTTTGCGGATAAGGAATATTATTTCTCGGTGCCCCGATCTCTGGACCCCGGCACGGTGGTGGGAAAAGGTAAGAGTAGCGCTCGTGGTTGATGGGAAGCTCCAGTGATAATTCCGGGATGGCTTTCCTTCTCCTATCTTTTGTTATCTTGCTTAAGGGTGTAGACGGCTATCAGGGGGGCTGGGTGGGGGGCTGGGGGGGGGGCTGGGGGGGGCTCTATAACCTCTTCAGGTGGACAGTTGGCATTCTTGAAGATTTGTTTACCTTTCCTTTGAATGTTATCAGGGAAGGAGAGGCTGTAAAGTGGCCCTACAGGAATTAAAGGGCCGGGGGCGGGGCTTCCAGTAATAGTGAATATTCACTGACAGTTGTTAAATATTTTTTTTTAAATGCTTTTACTCATAATGAAGAATAAACTGTAAGAAAACACAATAAACATCATTACAGCCCCATAGTGTAGCAATAAAAAATAAATGACAATTTATTGCAAGATAAAAATTCACATGTGTAGGGAATGGCATAAGGGTGACTTGGGAGCCAGAAATGTCCAAGGGGCAGCCAGAGAACCACCAGCCCCGCCCACTGGCTGGGGACGAAACGCGCTGAAGATGGAGGAAGCCGCTGTCACTGCAACTGAAATTTGTGTTCAACCCCCAGACTGGAATCCCCAACATCACTGTAGACATGGAATGCGTTTTGGAGCCGGTCGGCTTCTTAATCAGCTGAAGTGATTACTTATCTGAGAGGCAGAAATCGCTAATTGCTCAAGGACTCCCTGGGAACCTCTAAAGGAATGTTGGGGTTCTGCAGAACTCTGGTTGGGGAAGGCAGCTCTATATGATGAATAATAGATACAATGTAAATGTTTTATTTGGGGGAGATGACCCCCAACAGGGCCAATCCTAGGCAGGGTGCACAGGGTGCCTTGCAGCCAGGCGCCTGCAGAGGTGGGGGCGCCGAAGTGCCAGAGTTCTCCCCTCCCTCCTTCCTTTCTTGTTTGTTTGTGTCCGTCCAGAAATAGTGTTCTGAGCATTGGGGTGTGTCCGTCCAGAACTGATGTGTGAGCATAGGGCAGCCCGTCCAGCCTGGCACTGCTCGGGGGAGGGGCCACTCTAGTTTTCAGTGGCTGCTGAGTGCTGATGTGCCGGAATGAATTCCTAACACTGGGAGTCTTGGGTCCCGCACTGTCTCCACCCACTCCAGTTGGAATGCCACCCCCTCCCATCTCTATCTCAGGCTGTACAGAGAGAGAATCAAGGTGAGTCACAGTGTTCAGTGTGCTGTGTGCTGGGGGACGGCATCCCTTTACACATGCTCTGGGCTGCCCCTGCTCTAGATGTTTTATGGCATGATAGATTGCATAGGATACACAGCCCCTGCCCATTCCTGCGCCTCAGTAGTCCATCTACAGATGTGATGTATAATCTCCTGTATCATGTCTGTAGTATGTCTGTAGTATGTCTGTCTATCATGTCTTTAGTACGTCCCCCCTCCAGGTCCCAGTAAAGTACTCTGCTTCTCTTCCTGTATTTTGTTTATTGTTAAGAGATCATGTAAGGGTCCCGGGGTAATGAAGACTTTGTGGGGGAGCATCCCTGTGGTTCAGTCATTGCCATAAAAACATGTGTAAAGGGGAGGAGTTAGTAAAATGACGACGCCCATGTGTGGGCGGCAGAAATATTTCTGCACCCAGGCGCCTGTGACCCGAGGATTGGTCCTGACTCCCAATACAGTCTGCATGAAGTGTTGAAGGTCATTTCAATGTAGAATGTCCAATATCCAGCTTTCTGTCTAGTACATAATGTTGGGCGTTTCATTATTCAGGGCTGCTTGAGCTGTATGGGAACCGTCTGCAAAGTATGAGGCGGCGTACACACGACCAAGGTTCTCGCTGGGAGCTGCATTCCAGCGAGAACCTCGGCCGTGTGTACGCTCCTGGCTCGCCCCGCCCGTCGGGAATCCCGTCGAGCAGAAATAGAGAGCACGCTCTCTATTTCCTCGACGGCCCGCCTGGATGAATGGCTGGTTGCCATTCCTGACGGGCGGGTCGCCGATTTCGACGGCCGGCAGAGAACTTCGACGGGCGGAACGATGTGTTCTGCCCGTCGAGGTTCTCTGCCGTGTGTACGGCGCCTAAGTCTGGTATCTGAATATAACACATCTGAACACGTGCGTTGTGGTGTTGGATGGTCGGTATTGTGCGTGGAAGACCAATGTCATATGTCTACAAGCATTGTGCAACCTCTTCCCCCGGCGTCTAGTCTGCTAGGGATGACTTCCTTTTTTTCTCATTAGTTGCAGTGACAAAACTTTCATAGCGAATAAAAATAGTAAAAAAAAAATATATGGCCCGGATTCACAGACATCGGCGCATATTTATGCCGCCGTAGCGTATGTCTTTTACACTACGCCGGCGCAGCGCAGAGAGGGAAGCATGGAATTCACAAAGCAAATGCTCCCAACTCTGCGCCGGCGTAACGTATATTCGTAGGCGTAAGTCAGCGTAGGTGGAAGTGGGCTAGAAGTGGGCGTGACCCATGCTAATGAAGAGTGACCCCATGCAAATGATGGGCCGAGCGCCAGACAAGTACTTAAAATGAACTGCGCATGCGTCATACCTTGGACACATCCCAGTGGGCAACAACTTCCTAGGATACGTCAAATCACTGCCGTCGACGTGACCGTAACCTACGCCCAGCCCTATTCACGTACAACGTAAACTACGTAAAATTCGACGGCGTTCATTCCTTGGTCCATACCTTTGCATGAGTTGCGCCTCCAATATGGGGAATAACTTTTTACGCCGGACGTAGGACTGAGGCGGCGTACACACGTACAAGAACCCCGACGGGCGGAACACATCGTTCCGCCCGCCGAGGTTCTCGCCCGGCCGCCGAAATCGGCGACCCGCCCGTCGGGAATGGCAACCAGCCATTCATCCAGGCGGGCCGTCGAGCAAATAGAGAGCCTGCTCTCTATTCGCTCGACGGGATTCCCGAGGGGCGGGGCGAGCCAGGAGCGTACACACGGCCGAGGTTCTCGCTGGAATGCAGCTCCCAGTGAGGTTCTCGCTGGTTTCTAGCGAGAACCTCGGTCGTGTGTACACCGCCTTACATTGAAAATCAATGGGAGCGCCACATGCGTCCAGCGTAAATAAGCGCCCGCTCTACGGCGGCGGAGGAAAGTTACATCGGTGGGATGAAGTCTGTTTTTGAACGTATCTTAGTTTGTGGGTTCCGGCGCACAGATACGGCGGCGCACATTTGTACTTACGTCGGCGTAAATGCTTTGTGAATTTGGCTTATATTATCTGGCATATGCAATTGCTACACAAGTCATATTGTGATTGAATGTTATTAATGTTCCTTTTCCATCGTCACCTGCTGTCATTTTCTTTAACCACTTCAGCCCCCGGACCATTTCGCTGGCCAAAGACCAGAGCACTTTTGGCGATTCGGCACTGCGTCGCTTTAACTGACAATTGCGCGGTCGTACGACGCGGCTCCCAAACAAAATCGACGTCCTTTTTTCCCCACTAATAGAGATTTCTTTTTGTGGTATTTGATCGCCTCTGCGATTTTTTAAATTTTGCGCTATAAACAAAAAAAAAGCGCTACAATTTTGAAAAAAAAATGCAATATTTTTAACTTTTTGCTAAATATCCTTCAAAATATATATATAAAAGAAACAATTTTTTACAGTGATTTTTATCGCCACTGCGACATTATGGCGGACACATCAGACACTTTTGGCGCTATTTTGGGACCATTGTAATTTATACAGCGATTTTGACTGACAGTGAAGGGGTTAACAACTAGGGGGAGAGGAAAAGGTTAAAGGGGTTGTAAAGGTACAATTTTTTTTTACCTTAGTGCAGTCCTCCTTCACTTACCTCATCCTTCCATTCTTCTGTCTGTAACTCCACACAGTAATGTGAGGCTTTCCCCCTGGTGTGGAGTGTGGTGCTCGCCCCCCTCCCCTTGGACTACGGGAGAGTCAGAACGCTCTCTACATTGCAGATAGAGAAAGGAGCCGTGTGTTAGTACAATATTCATTGTAGTAAATGGAAGAATTTGAAGAGAAAATACAGAATTGATTGGAAGTGATCGGCGTGTCCTGGTGGGATGACCTCAATTCTCAGCCCTCCCCCTCTTATCTTTCAGTGGACTTCATTACCTGCGGCCTGAAATCGAAGGTTCGCTATGAATCCAAAGACTCTGATTTCGAGGTTCAGGCTGACGGCTCCATCGTAGTGAAGGAACATCTGAAGCTTCATGGACACAGAGAGTTCGGTGTTGTGGCATTGGAGGGGAATAATGTGCTCACCGAGACCACCGTGATACTGAGAAAACGCCACCCCCACCACAGACAGGTGAGTCTCCTGTATGAATGACCCCACCCCCACCACAGACAGGTGAGTCTCCTGTATGAATGACCCCACCCCCACCACAGACAGGTGAGTCTCCTGTATGAATAACCCCACCCCCACCACAGACAGGTGAGTCTCCTGTATGAATGACCCCACCCCCACCACAGACAGGTGAGTCTCCTGTATGAATGACCCCACCCCCACCACAGACAGGTGAGTCTCCTGTATGAATAACCCCACCCCCACCACAGACAGGTGAGTCTCCTGTATGAATGACCCCACCCCCACCACAGACAGGTGAGTCTCCTGTATGAATGACCCCACCCCCACCACAGACAGGTGAGTCTCCTGTATGAATGACCCCACCCCCACCACAAGCAGGTGGGTCTCCTGTATGAATGGCCCCACCCCCACCACAGACAGGTGAGTCTCTTGTATGAATAACCCCACCCCCACCACAGACAGGTGAGTCTCCTGTATGAATGACCCCACCCCCACCACAGACAGGTGAGTCTCCTGTATGAATGACGCCACCCCCACCACAGACAGGTGAGTCTCCTGTATGAATGACGCCACCCCCACCACAGACAGGTGAGTCTCCTGTATGAATGACGCCACCCCCACCACAGACAGGTGAGTCTCCTGTATGAATGACCCCACCCCCACCACAGACAGGTGAGTCTCCTGTATGAATGATGCCACCCCCACCACAGACAGGTGAGTCTCCTGTATGAATGACGCCACCCCCACCACAGACAGGTGAGTCTCCTGTATGAATAACCCCACCCCCACCACAGACAGGTGAGTCTCCTGTATGAATGACGCCACCCCCACCACAGACAGGTGAGTCTCCTGTATGAATGATGCCACCCCCACCACAGACAGGTGAGTCTCCTGTATGAATGACGCCACCCCCACCACAGACAGGTGAGTCTCCTGTATAAATAACCCCACCCCCACCACAGACAGGTGAGTCTCCTGTATGAATGACCCCACCCCCACCACAGACAGGTGAGTGTCCTGTATGAATGACCCCACCCCCACCACAGACAGGTGAGTGTCCTGTATGAATGACCCCACCCCCACCACAGACAGGTGAGTCTCCTGTATGAATGACCCCACCCCCACCACAGACAGGTGAGTCTCCTGTATGAATGATGCCACCCCCACCACAGACAGGTGAGTCTCCTGTATGAATGACCCCACCCCCACCACAGACAGGTGAGTCTCCTGTATGAATGACGCCACCCCCACCACAGACAGGTGAGTCTCCTGTATGAATGACCCCACCCCCACCACAGACAGGTGAGTCTCCTGTATGAATGATGCCACCCCCACCACAGACAGGTGAGTCTCCTGTATGAATGACCCCACCCCCACCACAGACAGGTGAGTCTCCTGTATGAATGATGCCACCCCCACCACAGACAGGTGAGTCTCTTGTATGAATGACCCCGCCCCCACCACAGACAGGTGAGTCTCCTGTATGAATGACCCCACCACAGACAGGTGAGTGTCCTGTATGAATGACGCCACCCCCACCACAGACAGGTGAGTCTCCTGTATGAGTGACGCCACCCCCACCACAGACAGGTGAGTGTCCTGTATGAATAACCCCACCCCCACCACAGACAGGTGAGTCTCCTGTATGAATGACCCCACCACAGACAGGTGAGTCTCCTGTATGAGTGACGCCACCCCCACCACAGACAGGTGAGTCTCCTGTATGAATGACCCCACCCCCACCACAGACAGGTGAGTGTCCTGTATGAATAACCCCACCCCCACCACAGACAGGTGAGTCTCCTGTATGAATGACCCCACCCCCACCACAGACAGGTGAGTCTCCTGTATGAATGACCCCACCACCACCACAGACAGGTGAGTCTCCTGTATGAATGACGCCACCCCCACCACAGACAGGTGAGTCTCCTGTATGAATGATGCCACCCCCACCACAGACAGGTGAGTCTCCTGTATGAATGACCCCACCCCCACCACAGACAGGTGAGTCTCCTGTATGAATGACGCCACCCCCACCACAGACAGGTGAGTCTCCTGTATGAATGATGCCACCCCCCACCACAGACAGGTGAGTCTCCTGTATGAATGACCCCACCCCCACCACAGACAGGTGAGTCTCCTGTATGAATGACCCCACCCCCACCACAGACAGGTGAGTCTCTTGTATGAATGACCCCGCCCCCACCACAGACAGGTGAGTCTCCTGTATGAATGACCCCACCCCCACCACAGACAGGTGAGTGTCCTGTATGAATGACGCCACCCCCACCACAGACAGGTGAGTCTCCTGTATGAATAACCCCACCCCCACCACAGACAGGTGAGTCTCCTGTATGAATGACCCCCCCCCCACCACAGACAGGTGAGTCTCCTGTATGAATGACCCCACCCCCACCACAGACAGGTGAGTCTCCTGTATGAATGACCCCACCCCCACCACAAGCAGGTGAGTCTCCTGTATGAATGGCCCCACCCCCACCACAGACAGGTGAGTCTCCTGTATGAATGACGCCACCCCCACCACAGACAGGTGAGTCTCCTGTATGAATGACCCCACCCCCACCACAGACAGGTGAGTCTCATGTATGAATGACCCCACCCCCACCACAGACAGGTGAGTCTCCTGTATGAATGACCCCACCCCCACCACAAGCAGGTGAGTCTCCTGTATGAATGGCCCCACCCCCACCACAGACAGGTGAGTCTCCTGTATGAATGACGCCACCCCCACCACAGACAGGTGAGTCTCCTGTATGAATGACGCCACCCCCACCACAGACAGGTGAGTCTCCTGTATGAATAACCCCACCCCCACCACAGACAGGTGAGTCTCCTGTATGAATGATGCCACCCCCACCACAGACAGGTGAGTCTCCTGTATGAATAACCCCACCCCCACCACAGACAGGTGAGTCTCCTGTATGAATGACCCCACCCCCACCCCAGACAGGTGAGTCTCCTGTATGAATGATGCCACCCCCACCACAGACAGGTGAGTCTCCTGTATGAATGACCCCACCCCCACCACAGACAGGTGAGTCTCCTGTATGAATGACCCCACCACAGACAGGTGAGTCTCCTGTATGAGTGACGCCACCCCCACCACAGACAGGTGAGTGTCCTGTATGAATAACCCCACCCCCACCACAGACAGGTGAGTCTCCTGTATGAATGAACCCACCACAGACAGGTGAGACTCCTGTATGAGTGACGCCACCCCCACCACAGACAGGTGAGTGTCCTGTATGAATAACCCCACCCCCACCACAGACAGGTGAGTCTCCTGTATAAATGACCCCACCCCCACCACAGACAGGTGAGTCTCCTGTATGAATGACCCCACCCCCACCACAGACAGGTGAGTCTCCTGTATGAATGACGCCACCCCCACCACAGACAGGTGAGTCTCCTGTATGAATAACCCCACCCCCACCACAGACAGGTGAGTCTCCTGTATGAATGACCCCACCCCCACCACAGACAGGTGAGTCTCCTGTATGAATGACCCCACCCCCACCACAGACAGGTGAGTCTCCTGTATGAATAACCCCACCCCCACCACAGACAGGTGAGTCTCCTGTATGAATGACCCCACCCCCACCACAGACAGGTGAGTCTCCTGTATGAATGACCCCACCCCCACCACAGACAGGTGAGTCTCCTGTATGAATGACCCCACCCCCACCACAAGCAGGTGAGTCTCCTGTATGAATGGCCCCACCCCCACCACAGACAGGTGAGTCTCCTGTATGAATGACGCCACCCCCACCACAGACAGGTGAGTCTCCTGTATGAATGACCCCACCCCCACCACAGACAGGTGAGTCTCCTGTATGAATGACCCCACCCCCACCCCAGACAGGTGAGTCTCCTGTATGAATGACCCCACCCCCACCACATTCAGGTGAGTCTCCTGTATGAATGTCCCCACCCCCACCACAGACAGGTGAGTCTCCTGTATGAATGGCGCCACCCCCACCACAGACAGGTGAGTCTCCTGTATGAATGACGCCACCCCCACCACAGACAGGTGAGTCTCCTGTATGAATGACCCCACCCCCACCACAGACAGGTGAGTCTCCTGTATGAATGACGCCACCCCCACCACAGACAGGTGAGTCTCCTGTATGAATGATGCCACCCCCACCACAGACAGGTGAGTCTCCTGTATGAATAACCCCACCCCCACCACAGACAGGTGAGTCTCCTGTATGAATGACCCCACCCCCACCCCAGACAGGTGAGTCTCCTGTATGAATGATGCCACCCCCACCACAGACAGGTGAGTCTCCTGTATGAATGACCCCACCCCCACCACAGACAGGTGAGTCTCCTGTATGAATGATGTCACCCCCACCACAGACAGGTGAGTCTCCTGTATGAATGACGCCACCCCCACCACAGACAGGTGAGTCTCCTTTATGAATGACGCCACCCCCACCACAGACAGGTGAGTCTCCTGTATGAATGACGCCACCCCCACCACAGACAGCTGAGTCTCCTGTATGAATGACGCCACACCCACCACAGACAGGTGAGTCTCCTGTATGAATGACCCCACCCCCACCACAGACAGGTGAGTCTCCTGTATGAATAACCCCACCCCCACCACAGACAGGTGAGTCTCCTGTATGAATGACCCCACCCCCACCACAGACAGGTGAGTCTCCTGTATGAATGACCCCACCCCCACCACAGACAGGTGAGTCTCCTGTATGAATGACCCCACCCCCACCACAGACAGGTGAGTCTCCTGTATGAATAACCCCACCCCCACCACAGACAGGTGAGTCTCCTGTATGAATGACCCCACCCCCACCACAGACAGGTGAGTCTCCTGTATGAATGACCCCACCCCCACCACAGATGGGGGTTTTCCTTCCATGCTGTCCCCGTGTCTCCTTCTACCTCCAATAATACCATTGGTCGAGGAAGGTCCAGACTGAACGGCACCTATCGAAGCTGAACATATTCTTCCTTAGCTGTACAATGTCTGTGGGGGGTTGGGGGTGTACGTAGGGTGACCATGTGTCCCGTAATTCCCAGTACATTCCTCCATTTCCCGGGACAGTCCCGCATTTCTCTGGGCAGTCCCGCATTTCCCAGCGCAGTCCTGCATTTCCCGGCGCAGTCCCGCATTTTCCATAGCCAGTCCCGCATTTCCCGGGGCAGTCCCGCATTTTCCTTAGCCAGTCCCGCATTTCCCGGGGCAGTCCCGCATTTCCCGGGACAGTCCCGCATTTCCCGGGGCAGTCCCGCATTTCCCTGGACATTCCCGCATTTCCCGGGACAGTCCTGCATTTCCAGGGACAGTTCCTCATTTCCCGGGACAGTCCCGCATTTCCTGGGAGAGTGCCGCATTTCCCGGGACAGTCCCAATGGTATTGGAATGAATGTCAGTCTCAGCCCGGGCTCCTGCCACTTCCATTCATACCAGTACCATTGGGTCTGCATTGATGTGCGGCTTCATGCGGTCCATCCTTTGCTCAACAATAGTTTGGAGATGAGCTCCTTCCCTGGTCTGCACTCACAGTGGGTGGATACAGGATTGCTTTCCAATACCGGTTCACACCGCTTACATCTATCGATCCGCCACAGATCAAAGCCAGCCATTGGTCATATCAGAATAAAGCAAGCGAAAGGAAGGAGATCTCTGATGGTTTTATTAAAACTAGGTATCTACTCCCACAAAAAAGGTAACACAGCATAACACACAGATCACCCCCCCCCCCCCCCCGGCAGGCGTGATGACGTCACTGCTGTAGCTCCGCACGGCACGTTCTGTCCTAATAGAAGTCCTCACTGGGGCAACAAATGTTTTACAGAATTTGTTTAAGAGACTTCAGAAAGGAGTTCCTAGGACTGGACATCTCAAAGAGGACCTTTCACTATCACTGTTGGCTCTTCATTTATATCAATGTGGCAGGTCAGAGAGTAGGGAGCTTCACTGGGGATAACATAAGAAGAAAGCAGAAGATTTTCCCTACTTCATTCAATCAAAATGAAAGGTCATCTTTGGCTGGAGTTTTTTTTTTAGTTATAAAGTATTTTATTTTGCTGATTGTGTTGTGTGTTTGTGTCTCTGCAGGCTGAACATTCACATCCGTCCCGTGAGCTCCGGAGACAGAAGAGAGATTGGGTCATCCCACCAATTCAGCGCACTGAGAATGAAAGAGGCCCATTTCCCAAAAGGCTCATCCAGGTACCCCCAACACAAACCTCTCCTTCCGTACACAATACACCACACATTCAGGGCTCAAGTCCTGCGGAAACGCGTGGGAACGGAAGTCCCTGCACTTTTTTTACAGCAGGAACACAGTTCCCTTTTGCAGGACTAGAGCAGCCAAGCCGCCCGAGCCGCCCGAGCCAATCGTTCACTAAGCGGCGATGCCCGGCTCGAGTCACTGTCAGGGGCAGGCGAACCTTAGTAATCCTTTATGTTACTGGCCGCTTCCTGTATATGGATTCATCGGGTAGTGTGCGGGTATTCCGTCACTTCCTGTATATGGATTCATCGGGTAGTGTGCGGGTATTCCGTCACTTCCTGTATATGGATTCATCGGGTAGTCTGCGGGGTATTCCGTCACTTCCTGTCTATGGATTCATCGGGTAGTGTGCGGGTATTCCGTCACTTCCTGTCTATGGATTCATCGGGTAGTGTGCGGGTATTCCGTCACTTCCTGTATAGGGATTCATCGGGTAGTGTGCGGGTATTCCGTCACTTTCTGTATATGGATTCATCGTGTAGTGTGCGGGTATTCCGTCACTTCCTGTATAATGATTCATCGGTGTATTCTGCGGGTATTCCGTCACTTCCTGTCTATGGATTCATTGGGTAGTGTGCGGGTATTCCGTCACTTCCTGTCTATGGATTCATCGGGTAGTGTGCGGGTATTCCGTCACTTCCTGTCTATGGATTCATCGGGTAGTGTGCGGGTATTCCGTCACTTCCTGTATAGGGATTCATCGGGTAGTGTGCGGGTATTCCGTCACTTTCTGTATATGGATTCATCGTGTAGTGTGCGGGTATTCCGTCACTTCCTGTATAATGATTCATCGGTGTATTCTGCGGGTATTCCGTCACTTCCTGTCTATGGATTCATTGGGTAGTGTGCGGGTATTCCGTCACTTCCTGTCTATGGATTCATCGGGTAGTGTGCGGGTATTCCGTCACTTCCTGTCTATGGATTCATTGGGTAGTGTGCGGGTATTCCGTCACTTCCTGTCTATGGATTCATTGGGTAGTCTGCGGGTATTCCGTCACTTCCTGTCTATGGATTCATCGGGTAGTGTGCGGGTATTCCGTCACTTCCTGTATAATGATTCATCGGGTAGTGTGCGGGTATTCCGTCACTTCCTGTCTATGGATTCATCGGGTAGTCTGCGGGTATTCCGTCACTTCCTGTCTATGGATTCATCGGGTAGTCTGCGGGTATTCCGTCACTTCCTGTCTATGGATTCATCGGGTAGTGTGCGGGTATTCCGTCACTTCCTGTATAATGATTCATCGGGGTATTCTGCGGGTATTCCATCACTTCCTGTATATGGATTCATCGGGTAGTGTGCGGGTATTCCGTCACTTCCTGTATAATGATTCATCGGGGTATTCTGCGGGTATTCCGTCACTTCCTGTATAATGATTCATCGGGGTATTCTGCGGGTATTCCATCACTTCCTGTATATGGATTCATCGGGTAGTGTGCGGGTATTCCGTCACTTCCTGTATATGGATTCATCGGGTAGTGTGCGGGTATTCCGTCACTTCCTGTATATGGATTCATCGGGTAGTGTGCGGGTATTCCGTCACTTCCTGTATATGGATTCATCGGGTAGTGTGCGGGTATTCCGTCACTTCCTGTATATGGATTCATCGGGTAGTGTGCGGGTATTCCGTCACTTCCTGTATATGGATTCATCGGGTAGTGTGCGGGTATTCCGTCACTTCCTGTATACAGGGACGGATTTGCTCTCCCTGCTGCCCCAAGGCCAGGTTCTGCAATGCACCCCCCCGCCACCAACTGAAGCCCCGCCCCCCAAATCAAAGGAGAATGGCAACCGGGTGGCAGGGGCGGCACGCTTAATTCAAATATTTTTTGTTTCTTTTTTTTACACTTTTTATTTATTTGTAGCTTGTCGTTTACTTTTTTATTATTTTTATTATTATTTTCTTATTCTTTACTTTTTAATAATTTTTTTTATTTTATTAATTTAATTATTATTTCTTATTATTTTTTTTTATTATTTTTTTTATTTTTTATAAAAAAAAATTCACTTAACTTGATGTATTCGTCACGCTATTGCACTGTTCTGTTGTGTCTACTTTTTCTATCAATAAAATAATTGTAAAAGAAAAAAATTCACTTAACTTTATTGCTATCCCACAGGAGAAAACAATTTCCTGTGTGATGGCAATTGAAGGTGACAGGTTCTCTTTATTGACCCTGTCACCTCCAAAACAGGAGTCCTAGCGCTGTGCTAGAACTCCTGTCACAGCTGAGATTGGAAGAGCACAGCTCACCCCTCTCACTGTGTACATCGGCAGCAGGGACAGGAGACAGGTTCGGCGGCCGGGGGGAGGACGGCGTCCTAAAGACAGAGCCAGCAGAGAGGTATGTGGGGGCACGGGGAAGGACTGCAGCACACATTTTATAAGTGATTTCGGCGGCATTGCTGCAATCACTTGTTAACGAGCGAGCGGATTCCCCCACACTACATTTAGTTCTGCTAGAAAGCAACTTGCCGCCCTTAACTGTATGTTCAGGGCGTCGGGGGACTCCATGCCGCTGCCGCCCTTCCACACTCTGCCACCCCGAGGCCTGGCCTTGTGGGAAATCCGGGCCTGCCGTCCAGCCTGGCAGTGCTTGGGGGAGGGTCCGCTCCTCTTCCTGACATGAGAGTTCTAGTTTTCAGTGGCTGCTGAGTGCTGATGTGCAGGAATGAATTCCTAACACCGGGAGTCTTGGGTCCTGCACTGTCTCCACCCACTCCCATCTCTATCTCAGGCTGCACAGAGAGAGAATGGAGGTGAGTCACGGTGTTCAGTGTGCTGTGCGCTGGGGGACGGCATCCCCAGCATCCCTTTACACGTGCTCTGGGCTGCCCCTGCTCTAGACGTTTTATGGCATGATAGATTGCATAGGATACACAGCCCCGCCCATTCCTGCGCCTAGTCCATCTATAGATCTGATGTATAATGAGATGTAAAGGGGAGGAGTTAGTAAAATGACAACGCCCATGTGGGGGCGCCAGAAATATTTCTGCACCCAGGCTCCTGTGACCCTAGGATCGGCCCTGGTTCTATACCAAAGACAGAAACCAAAGCCGTTAGCAGAGGCAGTGTGACTGTATAGCACTTGCTCAGTATGGTTATGCTAAATTCCCGTCTTCTGTGAACTGTGAGCAATGAGCCAGCGAGGTGGTAGAGTATGATCACACACATATGCCCCATGCTGTGCTCCGTATCTCATAGGTGCTTGAGAGATGACGAAATTCTGTCTAAAAAGACGATTGGTCTGAATGTGATGATCGGCCTTTACCATGTGGGACTGTAGCTTGAATGGTGGGAGCGAAGGGTCTGGCGAATGCTCTGGTCTCTTGGCGGTAGCCCCGTAAGATGGACCAGACTGGCAGAGTTGCTGATCCCCAGCGATCTCCTCTCCATGGGCTTTGATTTCCCCGCCGGCACAGAGAGATCTCCCTGCATGGACTGCCAAGAGAGCGGGCTTTCCCGGGGGCGATTCACTAAAAACTCTCTGCTCTGGTGGGATCTGTAGTTCAGTAAACTGGGTAGTTCAATGCATGGTTGCAGCCTCGAACTACAAGTCCCAAGGTTCCAGGGTGTGCCACATTGAGGTCTATGAGTTCTCTGGACTTCAATCTCCCCCTGCTGGCCGGAGGAGTGTTGTTTAGGTCAAACTTAAAGGGGTTGTAAAGGTAAAAGTTTTTTTTTACCTTAAAGCGGAGTTCCACCCAAAAATGGAACTTCCGCTTATCCCACTCCCCTCCCCCTTACATGCCACATTTGGCATGTCATTTTTTTTGGGGGGGGGGGGAGTGGGGGCTTCAGGAGGAGTAGGACTTCCTGTCCCACTTCCTGCTTCCACCGAGGGGCTGGTTAGGCGATTAAGCTTAATCACCTACAGCAGCCCCTCCCTGTAGGTGATCGCATGGGACACTGACAGGTCCCATGCGATCGCCTGTCCAATCAGCAGCGGGCCGCGCAGCTCGCGCATGCGCAGTGGGTGCCCGGCCGTGAAGCCGAAGGCTGTCACGGTCGGGTGCCCACACTTAGGATGAAGATGCCGGCCGGGGAGGGGGGGAGAGGAGCGGACCCCCCGGCCGGCGCGACGCTGGATCGTGGAGCTGGTGAGTGAGTGTTTATTAAAAGCCCCCCAGATACACTTTTTGTAGCTGCTGATTTTTAACTACTTCCCGACCGCCCACCGCAGGTATACGTCGGCACTTTGAAGATGGATATCTCGGTAACGGCAGCAGCTGCTGCCACAACCGAGATATCCATCTCTTCTGTGGGCGGTCGGGTAAACGATAATGGCGGTCTCCGCGGCGGAATCGCTGCAAGATCGCCGTTATCGGTGGCGGGCGAGTGCCCCCCCCCTCCCGCTGCGCTCCCGCGCCCTCCGCCGCTTACCGGAGCCGTCGGTAGCGGCGGAGGCGATCGGGTGCGCTCGTCTGTTCAGCGGGGATGCGAGTGATCCCCGTACCTCTGCTGGGCGGAAGTGACGTCAAACGTCAGTTCCAAACAGCCTCTTAAAGAGACATTTTTTTTTAAATGTCATTTGAAAAATGACATTTTAAATTTTTGATATTTTTTTTGCATTTTAGCCTGAATATGAGATGTGAGGTCTTTTTGACCCCTCCCCCAGATCTCATATTTAAGAGGACCTGTCATGCTTTTTTCTATTACAAGGGATGTTTACATTCCTTGTAATAGGAATAAAAGTGATAATTTTTTTATTTTTTTTATTTTAGTGTTAAAAATTGGTAAAATAAATACAAATAAATACGAAAACAAAAAAAAAAAATTTAAATCGCCCCTTCACGACGAGCTCGCGCACAGAAGCAAACGCATACGCGAGTAGCGCCCGCATATGAAAACGGTGTTCAAACCACACAATTGAGGTATCGCCGCGATCGTTAGAGCGAGAGCAATAATTCTAGCCCTAGACCTCCTCTGTATCTCAAAAAAATGCAACCTGTAGAATTTTTTAAACATCGCCTATCGAGATTTTTAAGGGTAAAAGTTTGACGCCATGCCACGAGCGGGCGCAATTTTTAAGCGTGACATGTTGGGTATCATTTTACTCGGCGGAACATTATCTTTCACAATATGTAAAAAAAGTGAATTTTTTCCAAAAAAAGTGCGTTTGTAAGACCGCTGCGCAAATACGGTGTAACAAAAAGTATTGCAATGACTGCCATTTTATTCTCTAGAGTGTTAGAAAAAAAAAATATATAATGTTTGGGGGTTTTAAGTAATTTTATAGCAAAAAAAAATGTTTTAGTCTCGTAAACACCAAATCTCAAAAACAGGCCCGGGGCTAAAGTGGTTAATAAACACTCAATTTGTCTGGAACTCCCCTTTAATGCATCCTATGCATTAAGGTAAAAAAACATCTCACAGCCCCGCCCCCCCGAGTCCCCGTTTTACTTACCTTACCTTTCGAAACTCCCGGGCGCGTTCGCGTCATCCTCTTCGGTTCCCAGCCTGGCCGTTGATTGACTAGGCTGGGCGGATTGATAGCAGCGCAGCCATTGTGTCAATCACAGCGGATGGCGTGGCGCGCCGAGGGCGGAGCTGAGTGATACAGTCGGCGGCTATGGCCGCCGCTGTATCACGGGAGCGCGCTCGCAAAAGCTTTCCACCGTGCTAGCGCCCTCGCATGAAGAGGGAAAGCTTTTGCGAGGAGGAGCCGAGACAGCCGCCGAGGGACCCCAGAAGACAGCTTTCCGGGCCACTCTGTGCAAAACGAACCGCACAGTGGAGGTAAGTATCACATGTTTGTTGTTTAAAAAATATATAAAAATAATTATCTTAAAGCGGAGCTCCACCCGAATTTAACGAGAATTGTAATATTACTGCTGCTCTAAAACAATGCCAAAACGGATATTTTTGTTTAATAAAAATGTACAGTACCGGATGTGTTAGTTCGCCTTCCGGTCTGCAGCCTTCGGGTTTTTCTTTATGTCCCGGCCCGCGCAGTGTCTTCTGGGGGCTCCCTTGTGGTCACATTCTGGCCTTAGAGGAAACATCGCGCGATTTCGGGTACCAGGGGCGGTAACGCCAGCCGTTGTTATGGGAACAGAGACGCTGACGCCGCTGTTCCCCGCTGCTAGTGCGCATGCGAGAGATCAAGAGGTGAATGCTGGGACCACAGCATCACCGGTCACCGCAACCAGAAAGTCTATTAGCTATTTAACTACACTAAAAAAAAAAATTATTTGCATGGGAGATCCGATTTAAAAGCTTCCTTTGCTGTTTTCATGTCCTCATTGTTGTTTTTTTGCTCGCAAGTTGGTGTAATTCTTCTCTGATCCCCACACTTCCTGGTTGTCTGTTTAATTATAACCACAGTACTGGGAGCTTTCTCTCTGTGGTCACTAATCAAGGAGGTGTGATTACTGTGGGCCAGATTCTCACAGAATTCCGGCGGCGTAGCGTAAGCCATTTACACTACGCCGCCGCATCGTACTAGAGCAAGTGCTTTAATCTCAAAGCACTTGCTCCGTACTTTTCGCTGCCGCCGCGTAAATCGCCCAGCGTAAACCCGCGCAATTCAAATGGGGCGGCTTGTATTTAAATTAAGCGCGCCCCCGCGTCGAAGAACTGCGCATGCGCCGGCCGGGGAAAAAGCCCAGTGCGCATGCTCCAGCTCACGTCGGAAAGCGTCGTTGAAACCGACGCCAAAACGACGTGAGCGTCATTTACGCAAGTCCCTATGCGCGAACGACTTAGTAAAACGACGTAAGCAATGGAAAAAGCCGACGCTGACCCGACGCCATACTTAACATGGCATCCGACGGCACCTGACGGCATCCGACGGTACTTCGTAAGGTTACTCCTCATAGAAGCTGGGGTAACCTTACGCAAACGAAAACGACGTACGCGACGACGGGGCGGCGTAAAAGCGATCGGGAATCGGCGTAGTAGCCTCATTTGCATAGGCAAATAAGAAAACAACGTAAAGGCCACCTAGTGGCCGGAGGTGTCATTACATCTACAATCCGCAAGTGTAATGGTATTACACTTGTCGGATGTAGAAGCGTATCTATGCCAAAGTGATGCTAAGATTCACACGCATAGATACGAGGCAAAAAAAACGGTGATACGACGGGGTATCTGAGATACTCCATCGTAGCGCCGCTGAGAATCTGGCCCTATGTGTCTAAAACCCCTCAGCACCAATCAGGTTCATTTTACAAACAATCACTGCCCTGTATTGGCTCTGCGGCTCTGTACATCATAGAAGCAGAAAACGGCATACAAAAACGAAACTAGAACTGCAGGTACATTTATATGATTGATTTTTATCTATTTTTAATCATTTTTAAAAGTAATCAGTTAACTATAACGGCCCAGATTCACAGAGAGTTGGGCCCACATTACGCCGCCGTAGCACAAACGCCGTACACCACGCCGGCGCAGCACGGAGAGGCAAGCACTGCATTCAGCAAGCTATTGCTCCCAACGCTGCCTCGGCGTGGTGTATTTTTCTAAGGCGCAGGCCGGCGTAGGTGGAAGTGGGAGTGACCCCATGCAAATGATAGTCCGAGCGTGGTGCAGTGTTTTACGCATATCACGAACTGCGTATGTGCCGTGACGTTGCCGTGACGTGGATGCATGAAACTGCACACTTATGCGCATGCTCACAACCACGCCGGGACAAATGCCTAAGCTACGCCGGATCACCAGGTACGCCGTGAACGTAACGTACGCCCCATACGCCGGCCTGTGTTCTCTGGGGCGGGACCTTTGCATGTGTGTTGCCGGGTTGCGCCTCATCTATGGGGGATTAACTTTACGCCGAACCTACAATTTACACGCAGCATGTGTCGGGCGCACGTACGTTCGTGAATCGCCGTATTTCCCTCATTTGCATGTTTGAATGCCTAATCAATGGGAGCAGCAACGTGCGTCCAGACGAGAAGTGCGCCCACGCTACGCCGGGGTATGTGAGCTACGTCGGGGGAGGGTGGCCAGTTTTTAGGCGCATGTTGGTTTGTGGGTCCGGCGCAGAGATATGCTGGGATAAGTGCTTTGTGAATCTGGGCCGATGTCTCTATACCCTGTAAACAGTCATTTCAGCAAAAAACGTTTCCTTTACAACTCCTTTAAAGGGGTTGTAAAGGTAATTTTATTTTTCTAAATAGCTTCCTTTCCCTTAGTGCAGTCCTCCTTCACTTACCTCAGTGCAGTCCTCCTTCACTTACCTCATCCTTACATTTTGCTTTTAAATGTCCTTATTTCTTCTGAGAAATCCTCACTTCCTGTTCTTCTGTCTGTAACTCTACACAGTAATGCGAGGCTTTCTCCCTGGTGTGCAGAAAGCCTCTTAAGGGGGGAGGGGGTGAGCAGGAGAGTCAGGATACTCTCTACTTTGCAGATAGAGAAAGGAGCTGTGTGTTAGTGGGCGACCTGACTCTCCTGTAGTCCAAGGGACACTACACACACACACACACACACACAACATATTGTACCTTTACAACCCCTTTAACAACACAAATGATGGGGAAAAACTATTGTTGTAGCCCACCCATATAAAACAAATAATCGGGACTGATGAACCTTTATGAAAATGTATAACTCCTCCCATTTCCCATATTGCTTCCCTCCAGGTCAAGTCCACCCGGGCCGGCGTGTTCTACAGCATGACAGGCCAGGGGGCCGACTCTCCGCCCGTGGGGACTTTTGTCATTGAGAGGACTACTGGATGGCTTAATGTGACCCGACCTCTGGACAGAGAGACTATACCCAAATATACGGTAAGTAAACATTAGGTCCCCCTTGCTAGTAGCGGGTTGGACCCCCATTATTAGACCCCCCTTGCTAGTAGCAGGTTGGACCCCCTTTATTAGGTCCTCCTTGCTAGTAGCGGGTTGGACCCCCTTTATTAGATCCCCCTTGCTAGTAGCAGGTTGGACCCCCATTATTAGACCCCCCTTGCTAGTAGCAGGTTGGACCCCCATTATTAGACCCCCCTTGCTAGTAGCAGGTTGGACCCCCTTTATTAGGTCCTCCTTGCTAGTAGCGGGTTGGACCCCCTTTATTAGGTCCCCCTTGCTAGTAGCGGGTTGGACCCCCTTTATTAGGTACCCCTTGCTAGTAGCAGGTTGGACCCCCATTATTAGACCCCCCTTGCTAGTAGCGGGTTAGACCCCCATTATTAGGTCCCCCTTGCTAGTAGCGGGTTGGACCCCCTTTATTAGGCCCCCCTTGCTAGTAGCGGGTTGGACCCCCATTATTAGGTCCCCCTTGCTAGTAGAGGGTTGGACCCCCATTATTAGACCCCCCTTGCTAGTAGCGGGTTGGACCCCCTTTATTAGATCCCCCTTGCTAGTAGCAGGTTGGACCCCCATTATTAGACCCCCCTTGCTAGTAGCAGGTTGGACCCCCATTATTAGACCCCCCTTGCTAGTAGCAGGTTGGACCCCCTTTATTAGGTCCTCCTTGCTAGTAGCGGGTTGGACCCCCATTATTAGGTCCCCCTTGCTAGTAGAGGGTTGGACCCCCATTATTAGACCCCCCTTGCTAGTAGCGGGTTGGACCCCCTTTATTAGATCCCCCTTGCTAGTAGCAGATTGGACCCCCATTATTAGACCCCCCTTGCTAGTAGCAGGTTGGACCCCCATTATTAGACCCCCCTTGCTAGTAGCAGGTTGGACCCCCTTTATTAGGTCCTCCTTGCTAGTAGCGGGTTGGACCCCCTTTATTAGGTCCCCCTTGCTAGTAGCAGGTTGGACCCCCTTTATTAGGTCCCCCTTGCTAGTAGCAGGTTGGACCCCCTTTATTAGGTCCCCCTTGCTAGTAGCGGGTTGGACCCCCTTTATTAGGTCCCCCTTGCTAGTAGCGGGTTGGACCCCCTTTATTAGGTCCCCCTTGCTAGTAGTGGGTTGGACCCCCTTTATTAGGTCCCCCTTGCTAGTAGCGGGTTGGACCCCCTTTATTAGGTCCCCCTTGCTAGTAGCGGGTTGGACCCCCTTTATTAGGTCCCCCTTGCTAGTAGTGGGTTGGACCCCCTTTATTAGGTCCCCCTTGCTGGTAGCGGGTTGGACCCCCTTTATTAGATCCCCCTTGCTAGTAGCAGGTTGGACCCCCTTTATTAGGTCCCCCTTGCTAGTAGCGGGTTGGACCCCCTTTATTAGGTCCCCCTTGCTAGTAGCGGGTTGGACCCCCTTTATTAGGTCCCCCTTGCTAGTAGTGGGTTGGACCCCCATTATTAGATCCCCCTTGCTAGTAGCGGGTTGGACCCCCATTATTAGATCCCCCTTGCTAGTAGCGGGTTGGACCCCCTTTATTAGGCCCCCTTGCTAGTAGCAGGTTGGACCCCCTTTATTAGGCCCCCCTTGCTAGTAGCAGGTTGGACCCCCTTTATTAGGCCCCCCTTGCTAGTAGCAGGTTGGACCCCCTTTATTAGGCCCCCCTTGCTAGTAGCGGGTTGGACCCCTTTGGCCTTCATTCTTGGTGGAATAGATACAACAAGGTGTTGGAAACGTTCCTCTAAGATTTCCCTCCATAGTGACCTGATGACATCACACAGTTGCTGCAGATTTGTCGGCTGCACATCCATGATGCCAAATCTCCCGTTCCACCACATCCCAAAGGGTCTCTATTGGATGAGATGTGGGGAGTGTGGAGACCATTGGAGGACAGTGACCTCATAATGGTGAGATGATTGGAGCTTTGTGACATTATCCTGCTGGGAGGAGCCATCAGAAGATGGGGGGGGGGGACACTGTAGTCACACTTTTCACATATATATTTGTATCATTTTCCTTCCTCAATCATGTGACACTTTGTGTCTCTCACATAAAATCCCAATAAAAGACATTTACGTTTTTTGGTTGTAACATGAGAAAATGTGGGGAATGTCAAGGGGTATGAATACTTTTTCAAGGTACTGTTTGTCAGACAAGACGATTCTAAAATAATAGATTATTTCTTCGTATTTCAGGTTTTTTTCCACGCCGTCTCATCAAATGGGCAACAAGTGGAGACCCCCATTGAGGTTATCATTAAAGTGGCCGATCAGAACGACAACCGTCCCGTCTTCACCCAGCCGGTGTTTAAGGGCTCGGTAGTTGAGGGTTCCAGACCAGGTAGGTTGTCTTTTTTTTTTGGACTTACCACTGAAGTGATTGGAGGTCCTCATGCACACGGGGCGCCTCTCCATGTTATTCTATGTAGCGTAGCTTAGCGCTGGATACAGCACCATTGATTTGAATGGAAGTCACATCCAATTCGGATCATCATGAGTCCGACCCCAACTTCATACCAGGTATGGATCTTGAAAGGGAACCCCATGCCAGAGTGAAAAAATAAAAAATGGCATGTCCCCCCCCCCCCAAATCCATACCAGACCCTTATCTGAGCATGCAGGTCAGGAAAGGGGGGTGCCCCTCCTCCTGGACCATACCAGGCCACATGCCCTCAACACGAGGGGGTGGGTGCTTTGGGGCAGGGGGCCTGTCAGAAAGTTTATACTGAAATATTAAAACAATATTATATTATATTATATTAGGGCTGGGGAAATGAAAGATGAATTCCTCGATTCATCTTTCATTTTTTTGCTCGATCAAAATTCTTGATCCTTAGAAACTTTTGCCATGAAATTTTTTTTTAAAAAAAATAAATAAATCTCTTCTCTAAAGACAATGAACTTATTTTCAACTCTAGAGAAAGGAAAACATTTTTTACCATGAGTTGTTCATAATATATGTATTAAAAAATCTATTATATACAGGCCATAGTTCTTACAGCCCCCACCCCAAAGCACCTTGTCCCCACGTTGATGAGGACAAGGGTCTCTCCCCGACAACCCTGGACAGTGGTTGTGGGGATCTGTAGGCAGGGGGCTTATCGGAATCTTTAAACCCCCTCTCTCGATGTGAATGAATATGGGGTACATTGCACCCCTACCCATTCACCCCAAAAAAGGCAGTGTAGTGTAAAAAAAAAAACAAGATACGGTTGGGACAAATCCTTTTTTTTTATCTTTAATGTGTCTTCTTCCTCCTGTCTTCTCCCTCTAGTGGCGTCTTTTTCCTCTAGACTTCTTCCTCCGGTCTTCTATCTCTGGTCATGTTCTTCCTCCGTTCTTCTCCGATCTTCTCTCTCTAGTGATGTCTTCTTCCTCCAGTCTCCTTCCTCCAGTCTCCTTCCTCCAGTCTCCTTCCTCCAGTCTCCTTCCTCCAGTCTCCTTCCTCCAGTCTCCTTCCTACAGTCTTCTTCCTTCAGACTTATATTTCTGGCCATGTTCTTCCTCCGGTATTCTCCCTCCAGTCTTCTTTCTCTGGTCTTCTTCCTTCAGGCTTCTATCTCTGGTCATGTTCTTCCTCCGGTCTTCTCCGGTCTTCTCTCTCTAGTGATGTCTTCTTCCTCCAGTCTTCTTCCTCCAGTCTCCTTCCTACAGTCTTCTTCCTTCAGACTTATATTTCTGGCCATGTTCTTTCTCCGATATTCTCCCTCCAGTTTTCTTCCTCCAGTCTTCTTCCTTCAGGCTTCTATCTCTGGTCATGTTCTTCCTCCGGTCTTCTCCCTCAAGTCTTCTTCTTCCGGTCTTCTTCCTTCAGGCTTCTATCTCTGGTTGTGTTCTTCCTCTAGTCTTCTCCCTCCAGTCTTCTTCCCGGGCTTCTTCCTTCAGGCTTCTATCTCTGGTCGTGTTCTTCCTCTGGTCTTCTCCCTCCAGTCTTTTTCCTCCGGTCCTCTTCCTTCAGGCTTCTATCTCTGGTCGTGCTCTTTCACCGGTCTTCTTCTTCTTTCAGGCTTCTATCTCTTGTCATATTCTTCCTCTGGTCTTCTCCCTCTAGGGGTGTCTTCTCCCTCCAGCCTTCTTTCTTCCGGTCTTCTTCCTTCAGGCTTCTATCTCTGGTCGTGTTGTTCCTCCGGTCTTCGCCATTGTGCCATCTCTGTTCTCTGCTGCTTCTTATACAGCCAAGGGGCGTGACCATCCTGTGATGTCATCATGTTCCTGAGTCTCAAAGGACCTGGTATTGATCTGAGAGGGGGGCCACGACGTTTAACAAAAAAAAAAATTGCTGTGGGGTTCCTATTCAAGATTCTCAGAGCACAAACGCTCACTATGGGCACTCACTATGGGCACTCACTATGGGAGCTCACTATGGGCTCACTCTATGGGCACTCACTATGGGCACTCACTTTGGGCGCTCCTTCCTCCATTGTCATGTCTCTTCTCCTCCCCTTTAGGGACTCCTGTGATGAATGTCACAGCAACAGACGCCGATGACACCGAGGACACCAATAACGGAATTCTCGCCTACTCTATCGTCAGTCAGGATCCCCCTCTACCAACCCCCACAATGTTCACCATCGATCGAGTCTCCGGACTGATCAGCGTTGTGACTGCCGGATTGGACCGTGAGGTTTGTGATATCTTTTTTTATCTTCAGTGATGAGGAATCCCCACCACCACCACTCACAGTCCCGGCTAACCATGGCTGTCACTTTACAGCTACTGGTGTCTTCCTCCAGTCATCACTCCAGATCCCCCGGAATGTAGAATCATCGGGAGATAAATCTGCTACAAAGTGGGGGGTTTTATTCTGGGATTTGGAGGAAGGGATGGAAACCCCAGACAGCTGTCTAGAACTAAACTGATAGGTGTGGATGGAGACGTCCAATAAAGAGAACCGGTCACGATTGGGCAAGAAAATGTTTTTTTATGCTTAACTGTGCAGGATTTAGGGCACAACCCAGAATTATTTTTTACTTTGAAAAGAAAGCTTGAAGGCGTTCCTCTCCACTGTCACAGAAGCTCCCTTGTCAGGATCCAGATCTGGTGCTGATTGCGCTTGCTGTCTTTTGACACTTGACTGCCAGTAATAGAAGAATTGTAGGTAATTACACAAATTACCCACAAAGCTCTGCTCTGTGTTGCACACCCAGGAGCTGGAAGACATTTGGGAGAATTCCATGAAACTTCTGTTGTTAATCCCTCTTGTACCCCGTATGCTGCGGGTTACAATTCCTGTAATTATTTCCTCAGCTGTCAGATGCCCTTTAGTTCAGCCTGCAAGGGGCCAATGAAGTCTCTTCTCCTCGCTGCCCCCTGTTGGTGAGTCCTGGCTGGACATAATAATGGAAGGAGAAGTGATTGTATTTCCGATACATAATATTTATTATGATTTTCTCCTCAGCTGTATCCTGTGTATACTCTGACTATCAAGGCCGCGGACCAGGAGGGGGCCGGATATGAAACCAGCGCCAAAGCTGTGATCACCGTAACAGACGCCAATGACAACGCTCCCGTATTCGATCCCATTCAGGTGAGTGTGAATCCCGCGTCCCGCCATTATGTAGTCCTCATTTTTAAGAAAACTATCAGCAAGAACAGAAAATTCCCATTGATCTCACTAGAAATGCCCTGGTCCTTTCATGTGAGCTGAACAGAAAGCACCATCAATGTTATCTTCCTTCTGTAAACTACCATTATGTTGTAGTTCTGACATGAGATCTCTTAATTTCAGTACTCAGCGAAGGTCCCTGAAAACGCTGTGGGATACGAGGTTGCGCTCCTGACGGTCACAGATGACGACACCCCCAACACTGACGCCTGGACAGCCGTGTATAAGATTGTTAAAGGCAATGAAGGAAACCTATTTGGTATAACTACAACCCCAGATAACATGGGTCAGCTGACAACGGTGAAGGTAGGTTCAATGTGGTTGCCGTACAGAGTCGCCCTCATGTAGAGTTGGACATAGTTGGACATAGTTGGACATAGTTGGGTAGAGTTGGACATAGTTGGACATAGTTGGACATAGTTGGGTAGAGTTGGACATAGTTGGACATAGTTGGACATAGTTGGGTAGAGTTGCGTAGAGTTGGACATAGTTGGGTAGAGTTGGACATAGTTGGACATAGTTGGGTAGAGTTGGACATAGTTGGACATAATTGGGTATAGTTGGGTAGAGTTGGGTATAGTTGGAATTGTTGGACATAGTTGGGTAGAGTTGGGTAGAGTTGGGTAGAGTTGGACATAGATGGGTAGAGTTGGGTAGAGTTGGGTATATTTGAGTAAAGTTGGGTAGAGTTGGGTATATTTGAGTAAAGTTGGGTAGAGTTGGACATACTTGGGTAGAGTTGGACATAGTTGGGTGGAGTTGGGTAGAGTTGGACATAGTTGGACATAGTTGGGTAGAGTTGGACATAGTTGGACATAGTTGGACATAGTTGGGTAGAGTTGGGTATAGTTGGAATTGTTGGACATAGTTGGGTAGAGTTGGGTAGTTGGAATTGTTGGACATAGTTGGGTAGAGTTGGGTAGAGTTGGACATAGTTGGGTAGAGTTGGGTAGAGTTGGGTATATTTGAGTAAAGTTGGGTAGAGTTGGAAATTGTTGGACATACTTGGGTAGAGTTAGGTATAGTTGGGTAGAGTTGGGTATAGTTGGAATTGTTGGACATAGTTGGGTAGAGTTGGGTAGAGTTGGGTAGAGTTGGACATAGTTGGGTAGAGTTGGGTAGAGTTGGGTAGAGTTGGACATAGTTGGGTGGAGTTGGGTAGAGTTGGGTATATTTGAGTAAAGTTGGGTAGAGTTGGAAATTGTTGGACATACTTGGGTAGAGTTGGACATAGTTGGGTGGAGTTGGGTAGAGTTGGACATAGTTGGGTAGAGTTGGGTAGAGTTGGGTATATTTGAGTAAAGTTGGGTAGAGTTGGAAATTGTTGGACATACTTGGGTAGAGTTGGACATAGTTGGGTAGAGTTGGGTAGAGTTGGACATAGTTGGGTAGAGTTGGGTAGAGTTGGGTATATTTGAGTAAAGTTGGGTAGAGTTGGAAATTGTTGGACATACTTGGGTAGAGTTGGACATAGTTGGACATAGTTGGGTAGAGTTGGGTATAGTTGGAATTGTTGGACATAGTTGGGTAGAGTTGGGTAGAGTTGGACATAGTTGGGTAGAGTTGGGTAGAGTTGGGTAGAGTTGGGTATAGTTGGAATTGTTGGACATAGTTGGGTAGAGTTGGGTAGAGTTGGGTAGAGTTGGACATAGTTGGGTAGAGTTGGGTATATTTGAGTAAAGTTGGGTAGAGTTGGAAATTGTTGGACATACTTGGGTAGAGTTGGACATAGTTGGGTGGAGTTGGGTAGAGTTGGACATAGTTGGGTAGAGTTGGGTAGAGTTGGGTATATTTGAGTAAAGTTGGGTAGAGTTGGAAATTGTTGGACATACTTGGGTAGAGTTGGACATAGTTGGACATAGTTGGGTAGAGTTGGGTATAGTTGGAATTGTTGGACATAGTTGGGTAGAGTTGGGTAGAGTTGGACATAGTTGGGTAGAGTTGGGTAGAGTTGGGTAGAGTTGGGTATAGTTGGAATTGTTGGACATAGTTGGGTAGAGTTGGGTAGAGTTGGGTAGAGTTGGACATAGTTGGGTAGAGTTGGGTATATTTGAGTAAAGTTGGGTAGAGTTGGAAATTGTTGGACATACTTGGGTAGAGTTGGACATAGTTGGGTTGGGTAGAGTTGGGTAGAGTTGGACATAGTTGGGTAGAGTTGGGTATAGTTGGTAGAGTTGGGTAGAGTTGGATTTGGGTAGTTGGGTAAGTTGGGTAGTTGGGTAGAGTTGGAAATTGTTGGAGAGTTGGGTAGAGTTGGACATACTTGGGTAGAGTTGGACATAGTTGGGTAGAGTTGGGTAGAGTTGGACATAGTTGGGTAGAGTTGGGTAGAGTTGGGTATATTTGAGTAAAGTTGGGTAGAGTTGGAAATTGTTGGACATACTTGGGTAGAGTTGGACATAGTTGGGTAGAGTTGGACATAGTTGGGTAGAGTTGGGTAGAGTTGGGTAGAGTTGGACATAGTTGGGTAATAATGTTGCGTTTGTATTTTAGTCCCACTGCCAAACACAACTAATGCAAGTGAATGGGGCCACGCCAAAACCACAAGCCAAACTTTAGGGCTCGTTTGGCACCCTTCCCACCCCTCTAAAAACCACAGTGCATCGCTTTTCAGAGGGTGATTTGTTGCCTGCTCACGGCCTGTTTTAGTCATATAAACCCCTCCTGTTTATACTGCCCCCTGGCTGCCTGTGTGAGTGAAACCCTAAACCCTGAAATGCGTTGGCCATTTTTACATTTTTATATTATATTGGTGAAATGCGTTTCAATCATTTTTTGGGAAATGTTTCGAGAAAATGGTGCGATATTTGCATTTTGTAGTTTGCTTTTCTGTTATTATTCTATGAAATGTTTTAATAGAATGGAATGTTTATTACAGTAAAGTGCGAATTTAGGTTGAATTTGTTTGTTTTAATTGATGGTTATTGTATAATAAGTTGTTGTTATTGTGAGGTTGCGTTGAATGTCATTTGTATCATAACTTCCCTTTTTGGGGTTAATAAACGATTCTGGATTCTGAATCTGAGTTTTGGGGCAACCAAAGATAAAGCCCCCCGGACCTCCAGCTTTGGATGGACACTTTATCCTTTTTGGTTCTTAGTCCTCACTTGTAGACTTGCATTGGGATGTACCCTGGTTATCTCCTCTAAGCAGGAAGCAGAGCCTGCCTATGTAATGCCCAATAATAATAATCGATGCAGGAGATCGATCGGCTATAAGGCTTTGAGGTTTGGCCGTCAATCAATCATTTCCTCCTGATTGCAGGGACTGGACTTTGAGACGAAGAGACAATACATCCTGTTGGTAGCGGCCACCAACAAAGCCGGATTTTCTGTACCGCTGGTAACGTCTACCGCCACCGTCACAGTGGATGTGGAGGATGTGAATGAGGCTCCGATCTTCGTACCGCCAGTAAAGAACGTCATCATCCGGGAGGATCTGCCGAGCGGCCAAGAGGTGGCGTCCTACACGGCTCAGGACCCCGACAAGGCGCAGATCCAGAAGATCACGTAAGTGGTGATTGTAAGATTTCCGTCACTAAAACGCGTTTGGCCTGAGGTGGGGGGGGGCGCCGCTTAGAAAAAATTGGAAAGACTCAGAAATACTCCATTCCCGAGCCTTTCCAAGGTTTCCCAAGCTGTCCTCGGGCCTTTCCGTGTGTTCCCGAGGCTCTCCGGACCCCCCCCCCCACCTCTGGCCACATGCGGTATTGCATGCCATTGAAGTCTATGCAGAACAAATGATTTTCATTTCCATTGACTTTTATGAGGAAAGTCACTTTGATATGCGAGTACTTTGGATTACGAGCGTTCTCCCGGAACGGATTATCCTCGTAATTCGGGGTTCCACTGTATAAACTATATCTATATTTTGCTATTAAAGCGGAGTTCCCCCTTAAAATCACTTTTTTTCATTACATCCAGCATACTGGCTCCAGCGCCAGTATGCTTTTTTTTTTTTTTTAATGCGCGTACTTACTTTATATCAAAACATTGAATTCCAGGCGCACCGCGGAGTGTCGCCGCTATAAGGCGTCACGCCTTCCGGAAACAGCCGATTAGCATTCGGCTTTTACTCGGCGCCTGCGCACAGACCCAGGAGCTGACTGCGCAGGTGCCGAAAATAGCCGGTCCTAGTTTGGGTTTTTTCGGAGGTCGTGATGCGGCTATATACGGCGCTTGCGCAGTCAGCTCCTGGGTCTGTGCGCAGGCGCCGAGAAGAGCCGAATGCTAATCGGCTGTTTCCGGAAGGCGTGACGCGATATAGCGGCGACACTCCGCGGTGCGCCTGGAATTCAATGTTTTGATATAAAGCAAGTACGCGCATTAAAAAAAAAAAAAAAAAAACAGCATACTGGCGCTGACACCACTATGCTGGATGTAATGAAAAAAAGTGATTTTAAGGGTGGAACTCCGCTTTAAATAACATTTCTAATCATATGAAGTTAATAACAAGAGTTCTTCTTTACATCTAAACTCGCAGAGTTCCCTTTCACTGTAAGGGAGAACTCTGGGGACTCTGATATAAGGGACGCTCTGGGAACCAGTGGCGGCTGGTGCTCAACATTTTTGGAGGGGGGGGGGGGGACACACATTTAGTAGCGTGAAGGATTGAAACTTCTTATGCCGCGTACACACGAGCGCAATTTCCGTTTAAAAAAAGTTGGATGTTTTTTTCCGACGAAATTGCGCTC
The DNA here is from genome assembly GCA_029574335.1 of Rana kukunoris. Classification (NCBI taxonomy): domain Eukaryota; kingdom Metazoa; phylum Chordata; class Amphibia; order Anura; family Ranidae; genus Rana; species Rana kukunoris. Next base: position 103,155 of record JAJQKJ010002880.1, read on the forward strand.
AAGCTCGGCTTGCATACACACGGTCTCTGAACTTTCTACCATCAAGAACGCCGGTGACGTACAACACTACGACCAGCCGAGAAAATGAAGTTCAGTGATTCCGAGCATGCGTTGAATTGTTTCCGAGTGTGCGTGTTTTTTTTCCAGCGGAGCTCCATACAGACGAACGGATTTTCCAATAGGAATTTTTTCCGTCGAGAAAATTGAGAAGCTGTTTTCTATCTAAGTCTGTCGGAAATTCCGATGGAAAAAGTCAGATGGAGCGTCGGAATATCGGATGAAAATCTCCCATCTGACTTTTTCCATCGGAAATTCTGACCGTGTGTACGCGGCATAACGATCATTTCATTGTTGCCCTTCCTGTCCTGGTGATGACCGTAGTCTCCTATTTTTGTACGAGCGGCGCGGGGACAGGAAGTGAGTGAAACGTTTCCTCCATTTACCCAAAAGCTAAGAAGAAAGTTGCTGAATTTTGTCATGTTTTCCAGAATGTCTAATCGTTACATAGAGTTACATTGTTACACAGAGTTACATTGTTACATAGAGTTACATAGAGTTACATTGTTACATAGAGTTACATAGAGTTACATTGTTACATAGAGTTACATAGAGTTACATAGTTACATAGAGTTACATAGAGTTACATTGTTACATAGAGTTACATAGAGTTACATAGTTACATTGAGTTACATAGAGTTACATTGTTACATTGTTACATAGAGTTACATAGAGTTACATTGTTACATAGAGTTACATAGAGTTACATAGTTACAGAGTTACATAGAGTTACATAGTTACATAGAGTTACATTGTTACATAGAGTTACATAGTTACATTGTTACATAGAGTTACATTGTTACATTGTTACATAGAGTTACATTGTTACATTGTTACATAGAGTTACATAGAGTTACATTGTTACATAGAGTTACATAGAGTTACATAGTTACAGAGTTACATAGAGTTACATAGTTACATAGAGTTACATTGTTACATAGAGTTACATAGAGTTACATAGTTACATAGAGTTACATTGTTACATAGAGTTACATAGTTACATTTTTACATAGAGTTACATAGAGTTACATAGTTACATAGAGTTACATAGAGTTACATTGTTACATAGGGCCAGATTCATGAAGAGTTAGGCTGGCGGATCCAGTGATCCAGTGATCCGCCAGCCTAACTGTCACTTTAAGCCGGCGTTTCTGTTTTCTATAACCAGAAAACAAGAAACGCTGGGTTGAAGTTCCGATGCGAGCAGCGTAACTGAATTTCGCCATCGCATCGTTACTTCAACTTAAAAATGGCGCCGGGGGCGTTCCTGCCGATTTCCGCTCAAAAAATATGTTAATGAGCGGAAATCGGCAATTCACGAGCGAATTCCGGTGCGACGCAGTGACGGTACGACGTTTCCGGAAGTGATACGCGGCGTATAGATAAAGCAGCCCCCTAGTGGAGTATCCTATGTTAAGTATAGCCGTCGTCATTGCGTCGGAAAAAAAAAAAAAGCGTCGTTTGCGTAAAAAGTTCATGAATGGGGACGTGACGTCATTGACGTTCACTGACAGAACTTGGAGCATGCGCACTGGGATGCATTGACACTCGACGCATGCGCAGTACGTTCGCCGCGGGATCGCGCTTAGTTTAAATACTACACGCCCCGTACCCGCCCAATTTGAATTCCGCCGGCTCATTTGCGATACGCTGCCGCAACTTTAGGAGCAAGTGCTTCATGAATAACAGCACTTGCTCCTAAAATTTCGGCAGAGTAACGTAAATGAGAAACGTTACTCCAGAGCAAAGATGCTCCCATCTACCTGAATCTGGCCCATAGAGTTACATAGAGTTACACAGAGTTACACAGAGTTACATAGAGTTACATAGAGTTACATAGTTACATAGGGCCAGATTCACGAACACTTGCGCTGGAGTATTTGGATATGCGCCGCGTAACTGTGCTGATGCGCCGACGTTTCTATGTGCCCGTACCCACCAAACTAGATGCGCCCAATAACGGGTCATTTGCGACCGGCGGAACGTTCCGACGCCAGAGTATCGTCAGCGTTTATTTTCGCTGGCCGCATCAGTCGCGCCCATTGATTTCCCCTGCAAATATGCAAATGAGGGAGATTTCCCAATTCACGAACGGATTAGCACCATACGCTGGCTACATGCGCCGCGCGTATCTGATCCGTCCAGCGCAAAGTTATTTCTACAAAAGGCTGCTTTATCTTTACTCCAGACGGTCACAGGTCAGCAGGAGAGCAGCTACAGCAGCGTTACCGACGATAAGAGCTAGCTGAGCACCCCCACTTGCAAGGACAACACCTCTGTGTGCCAACATGCCAGGGGCACTCGTGGTCCTAGAACTACTGATGGGTCCCCTGGAACCAAGAAGGCGGGCACGTGAGAGGATATACCGCACTCGTATGAACCTCTTTGGCATGGGGGATGAGGAGGTGTATCGCCTATTCAGATTCAGCCCAGATGCAATACTTGAACTAACCACAACCCTGCAGGATGACATCACCAGCCCAACACACCGATCACAAGCAGTGCAGCCACTGGTGAAGGTCCTGGCAACACTTCATTTCCTTGCCAGTGGATCATTCCAGCGTACAAGTGGAGTGGTGGCTGGGATGTCACAATCCTCCATAAGCAGATGTGTGCACCAGGTTGTCCCTGCAATCCTCAGACGCATGTCCAACCATTTCATCAGACCCACCACTGAGGAGCTGCGGCAGAAGGCAATGACAGATTTCTACAACATTGCCAGATTCCCACGCACTGTGGGGGCCATTGATTGCACACATGTGGCCCTACAGCCCCCCAGTGCCACAGAGCACATATACCGCAATCGGAAGCATTGGCATTCCATCAACGTACAGGTGATAGCTGATGCCCAACGCCTCATATGGCACGTCCGTGCCAAACACCCCGGGTCCAGCCATGACAGCTACATATACCGTCAGAGCCCCATCCCAGCAGAATTTAACCAGAACATGTATGGGGACAGCTGGCTGGTTGGTGAGTGACATGGGAGTCAGGCATGACTATCCCCTCCCGTCATGCACAACAGAAATCGCACATGCATGACTAACATTCTCCTGTCTTTTCCCTTACAGGTGACTCTGCATATGCATTGGGACCCCATCTAATGACTCCTTTCCGGAACCCCCAAACCAGAGGAGAGAGAAGATACAATGAAGCACACATCAAAACCCGTGCAGTGGTGGAGCAAACATTTGGGCTCCTGAAGTCCCGTTTCCGATGCCTGGATAAGTCTGGGGGGGCCCTATTGTATTCCCCTACCTTTGTGTGTCAGATCATCGGTGCATGTTGCATACTACATAACTTTGCTATGAAAAAAGGCCTGCATATTGACATACGTGATGACCTGACCCCCGACCCACACAGTCCCCACCTGCCAGAGGAGACCCAGTCTGCTGATGGAAGAGCAGTCAGGAGGGTCCTCGCCGTAGGCATCTTTGGACACTAAACCAAAACATTAATCACACAGACAGTGCACGCATGTACACCACTGATGTCCCTAGATCACACACACCACATGCACATCGCATTGGATTAGCCCAAGTCCAGCATGTAGGAGTTGGGAGCAGTAACGCCGCGTCAAGGCCCCAATGATGTCACTGTCCATTCACACACCTTTCACACGTCATTCATTCAGCCGTGGGGTTCACTTCACCACCACGGCCGAGGGTGACACCCCTTACTTTCAGGAGTGCCACCCTCTCACATTCACACACCATTCACACTGTCCCCTGCACTCCTGACCGTGTGCAGTACAAAAAGAAATTATAAAGATCATATCCTGACCAATAAAAGAAAAATAATCTCATAACCTGAGAAAAAAATAAAATAAACTCATGACCTGAGTATGTCAAAAATAATAATATAAAACCAGCACCAAAAAAAAGGCCTCATCGGGGATGCCGGGGGCTTCTTCTGGGGGCCCCTCTCTGGCTCCGCAGCTGCCTGGATGGAGTGGGTGGGGGGGCATCTGGAGGTGGCTGATCCCCAGGTGGGCCACTCCTGGCAGGTGTGGCCTGCGTGCCCTCCAAGGCCCTGGCTATCCGTCCAAGATAACTGTTGGTCTGGGCCTGCATCCGGAGCTGACGGGTCATCTGGTAATGCTGGGCCCGCCGACTCAGCCTCCCCTGCTCACGGATGGCAGCACTGTTACCATGGATGGCAGCAGTGTTGGCCTGGACGGCTGCAGTGAGGTGCTGGATATCCCCCTGCACCTCCCCCAAAGTGGTGACCACTGCAGCGCAGTTAGAGCTGACATCCTGCACTGCGTTGCTGATGTTGGCAACGGAGCCCAGGCTGTCAGAGACTTTCTGCAAGTGGTCCGCTATGGCCCCCATTTGTTCTGTCTGTCTGGCGTGATCCCTTGCCAACTGATCCTGGACACCATCAGACACCCCCCTGGTCTTCTGGGTCGCCTTCCTGGGGCCCGAAGATGTATGTCCTCGGGTGGAAGGTGTCGCCCTTGAGGGGCTTCCAAGGATGGGGGAGGGGACGACAGACGGGCCAGGAGAAGGGGAGGAGACCGACAAGACCAAAGAAAAGTCCTGCTCTGCCACAGCAGGATCTTCCACAACCACCTCGGCAGGTGTGGTGTGGCCACTCTCCTCCTCAACAACCTCTTCACCACCCAGTGGCTCGGGCACATGATGGCGTGGGGGGGATGGGGTGGAATGCAGGCTGACAGATGATGGCCCAGCTCCGTCATCTGTGGATGACACAAAGCAGACACATGTTGGTGGTCCCACACACTTGGCACATGTACCCCCCCCCCCCCAAATGCAAAACATCAAATAGGGGATTAGAAAACACTTACCTGTCCTTGTGCCTTCCTCCACGGAGTCATAGCCTGCGACCCCCTCCACCTGCTCCCTCTCCAGGCACCGAGCGACCACCTCCTCCTCTGCGGTCAGGGTGACAGGACATGGGGGACCACCACCTGTGCCCCTCTCATACCTCCTGATGGAGGCCACCTTGTCCCTCACCTTGCGCCGCAGGTCATTGATTTTCTTTTGTATGTCCCCAGCAGTCCGGGTGGAGTAGCCCAGGACATTGACCCTGGCAGCAATGGACTCCAGGATGCCCTGCTTCCTCTCCCGGCTGGTCTTGCGGCTTTTTTTGCCATGGAGAAATTCATTCTCCGTCTCCATAGCCGATATAATGACAGAGACCTCCTGGGTATTAAAATTGAGGTTCCTCCTCTCTCTGGGGGTAGCGGGAGCAGCCATCACAGAGCAAAAGTATCTTCCCTGGGGTGGGGGGAAACGGAACTACTTTTGCGCCGGAATGGCGTTTCCGCCAGCGCTTTTAAGCGCCCAGCGGAACGCATTGCGCTGACGTTTCCCAGGAAGTGGTGCCGACGGAAGTTGTGAGCATGCGCACAAGGGGGCGAGGGGAGCCGCACTCACTGCGCATGCTCCGTGGATGATGCGCTGAACGTAAGCCTCTGCGCCGGGCTCCGCCCATCATTTACATATGATCACACCCACTTCCACTTGCGTCGGGTTACGCCAGCGCATTATCGTTACTCTGGCGCAAGTTTACGCGCAACTGCTATGTGAATTACAGGAATTGCGCTGAAAGGGTCTTCAGAGTAACGTAAATGAGAAGCGTTACTCCAGAGGAAAGATACTCTCATCTACCTGAATCTGGCCCATAGAGTTACATAGAGTTACATAGAGTTACATAGAGTTACATAGAGTTACACAGAGTTACACAGAGTTACATAGAGTTACATAGAGTTACATAGAGTTACATAGAGTTACATAGAGTTACATAGAGTTACACAGAGTTACATAGAGTTACATAGAGTTACATAGAGTTACATAGTTACATAGAGTTACATAGAGTTACACAGAGTTACATAGAGTTACATAGAGTTACATAGTTACATAGAGTTACATAGAGTTACACAGAGTTACATAGAGTTACATAGAGTTACATAGAGTTACATAGAGTTACATAGAGTTACATAGAGTTACATAGTTACATAGAGTTACATAGAGTTACATAGAGTTACATAGAGTTACATAGAGTTACATAGTTACATAGAGTTAAATAGAGTTACATAGAGTTACATAGAGTTACATAGAGTTACATAGTTACATAGAGTTACATAGAGTTACATAGAGTTACATAGAGTTACATAGAGTTACATAGAGTTACATAGTTACATAGAGTTAAATAGAGTTACATAGAGTTACATAGAGTTACATAGAGTTACATAGTTACATAGAGTTACATAGAGTTACATAGAGTTACACAGAGTTACACAGAGTTACATAGAGTTACATAGAGTTACATAGAGTTACATAGAGTTACACAGAGTTACATAGAGTTACACAGAGTTACATAGAGTTACATAGAGTTACATAGAGTTAAATAGAGTTACATAGAGTTACATAGAGTTACATAGAGTTACATAGTTACATAGAGTTACATAGTTACATAGAGTTACATAGTTACATAGAGTTACATAGAGTTACATAGAGTTACATAGAGTTACATAGAGTTAAATAGAGTTACATAGAGTTACATAGAGTTACATAGAGTTACATAGTTACATAGAGTTACACAGAGTTACATAGAGTTACATAGAGTTACATAGAGTTACATAGAGTTACATAGAGTTACATAGAGTTACATAGAGTTAAATAGAGTTACATAGAGTTACATAGAGTTACATAGGGCCAGATTCAGGTAGATGAGAGCATCTTTGCTCCAGAGTAACGCTTCTCATTTACGTTACTCTGAAGACCCTTTCAGCGCAAGTCCTGTAATTCACATAGCAGTTGCGCGTAAACTTGCGCCAGAGTAACGATAATGCGCTGGCGTAACCCGACGCAAGTGGAAGTGGGTGTGATCATATGTAAATGATGGGCGGAGCCCGGCGCAGAGGCTTACGTTCAGCGCATCATCCACGGAGCATGCGCAGTGAGTGCGGCTCCCCTCGCCCCCTTGTGCGCATGCTCACAACTTCCGTCGGCACCACTTCCTGGGAAACGTCAGCGCAATGCGTTCCGCTGGGCGCTTAAAAGCGCTGGCGGAAACGCCATTCCGGCGCAAAAGTAGTTCCGTTTCCCCCCACCCCAGGGAAGATACTTTTGCTCTGTGATGGCTGCTCCCGCTACCCCCAGAGAGAGGAGGAACCTCAATTTTAATACCCAGGAGGTCTCTGTCATTATATCGGCTATGGAGACGGAGAATGAATTTCTCCATGGCAAAAAAAGCCGCAAGACCAGCCGGGAGAGGAAGCAGGGCATCCTGGAGTCCATTGCTGCCAGGGTCAATGTCCTGGGCTACTCCACCCGGACTGCTGGGGACATACAAAAGAAAATCAATGACCTGCGGCGCAAGGTGAGGGACAAGGTGGCCTCCATCAGGAGGTATGAGAGGGGCACAGGTGGTGGTCCCCCATGTCCTGTCACCCTGACCGCAGAGGAGGAGGTGGTCGCTCGGTGCCTGGAGAGGGAGCAGGTGGAGGGGGTCGCAGGCTATGACTCCGTGGAGGAAGGCACAAGGACAGGTAAGTGTTTTTTAATCCCCTATTTGATGTTTAGCATTTGGGGGGGGGGGGGTACATGTGCCAAGTGTGTGGGACCACCAACATGTGTCTGCTTTGTGTCATCCACAGATGACGGAGCTGGGCCATCATCTGTCAGCCTGCATTCCACCCCATCCCCCCCACGCCATCATGTGCCCGAGCCACTGGGTGGTGAAGAGGTTGTTGAGGAGGAGAGTGGCCACACCACACCTGCCGAGGTGGTTGTGGAAGATCCTGCTGTGGCAGAGCAGGACTTTTCTTTGGTCTTGTCGGTCTCCTCCCCTTCTCCTGGCCCGTCTGTCGTCCCCTCCCCCATCCTTGGAAGCCCCTCAAGGGCGACACCTTCCACCCGAGGACATACATCTTCGGGCCCCAGGAAGGCGACCCAGAAGACCAGGGGGGTGTCTGATGGTGTCCAGGATCAGTTGGCAAGGGATCACGCCAGACAGACAGAACAAATGGGGGCCATAGCGGACCACTTGCAGAAAGTCTCTGACAGCCTGGGCTCCGTTGCCAACATCAGCAACGCAGTGCAGGATGTCAGCTCTAACTGCGCTGCAGTGGTCACCACTTTGGGGGAGGTGCAGGGGGATATCCAGCACCTCACTGCAGCCGTCCAGGCCAACACTGCTGCCATCCATGGTAACAGTGCTGCCATCCGTGAGCAGGGGAGGCTGAGTCGGCGGGCCCAGCATTACCAGATGACCCGTCAGCTCCGGATGCAGGCCCAGACCAACAGTTATCTTGGACGGATAGCCAGGGCCTTGGAGGGCACGCAGGCCACACCTGCCAGGAGTGGCCCACCTGGGGATCAGCCACCTCCAGATGCCCCCCCACCCCCACCCACTCCATCCAGGCAGCTGTGGAGCCAGAGAGGGGCCCCCAGAAGAAGCCCCCGGCATCCCCGATGAGGCCTTTTTTTTGGTGCTGGTTTTATATTATTATTTTTGACATACTCAGGTCATGAGTTTATTTTATTTTTTTCTCAGGTTATGAGATTATTTTTCTTTTATTGGTCAGGATATGATCTTTATAATTTCTTTTTGTACTGCACACGGTCAGGAGTGCAGGGGACAGTGTGAATGGTGTGTGAATGTGAGAGGGTGGCACTCCTGAAAGTAAGGGGTGTCACCCTCGGCCGTGGTGGTGAAGTGAACCCCACGGCTGAATGAATGACGTGTGAAAGGTGTGTGAATGGACAGTGACATCATTGGGGCCTTGACGCGGCGTTACTGCTCCCAACTCCTACATGCTGGACTTGGGCTAATCCAATGCGATGTGCATGTGGTGTGTGTGATCTAGGGACATCAGTGGTGTACATGCGTGCACTGTCTGTGTTAGTAATGTTTTGGTTTAGTGTCCAAAGATGCCTACGGCGAGGACCCTCCTGACTGCTCTTCCATCAGCAGACTGGGTGTCCTCTGGCAGGGGGGGGCTGTGTGGGTCGGGGGTCAGGTCATCACGTATGTCAATATGCAGGCCTTTTTTCATAGCAAAGTTATGTAGTATGCAACATGCACCGATGATCTGACACACAAAGGTAGGGGAATACAATAGGGCCCCCCCAGACTTATCCAGGCATCGGAAACGGGACTTCAGGAGCCCAAATGTTTGCTCCACCACTGCACGGGTTTTGATGTGTGCTTCATTGTATCTTCTCTCTCCTCTGGTTTGGGGGTTCCGGAAAGGAGTCATTAGATGGGGTCCCAATGCATATGCAGAGTCACCTGTAAGGTAAAAGACAGGAGAATGTTAGTCATGCATGTGCGATTTCTGTTGTGCATGACGGGAGGGGATAGTCATGCCTGACTCCCATGTCACTCACCAACCAGCCAGCTGTCCCCATACATGTTCTGGTTAAATTCTGCTGGGATGGGGCTCTGACGGTATATGTAGCTGTCATGGCTGGACCCGGGGTGTTTGGCACGGACGTGCCATATGAGGCGTTGGGCATCGGCTATCACCTGTACGTTGATGGAATGCCAATGCTTCCGATTGCGGTATATGTGCTCTGTGGCACTGGGGGGCTGTAGGGCCACATGTGTGCAATCAATGGCCCCCACAGTGCGTGGGAATCTGGCAATGTTGTAGAAATCTGTCATTGCCTTCTGCCGCAGCTCCTCAGTGGTGGGTCTGATGAAATGGTTGGACATGCGTCTGAGGATTGCAGGGACAACCTGGTGCACACATCTGCTTATGGAGGACTGTGACATCCCAGCCACCACTCCACTTGTACGCTGGAATGATCCACTGGCAAGGAAATGAAGTGTTGCCAGTACCTTCACCAGTGGCTGCACTGCTTGTGATCGGTGTGTTGGGCTGGTGATGTCACCCTGCAGGGCTGTGGTTAGTTCAAGTATTGCATCTGGGCTGAATCTGAATAGGCGATACACCTCCTCATCCCCCATGCCAAAGAGGTTCATACGAGTGCGGTATATCCTCTCACGTGCCCGCCTTCTTGGTTCCAGGGGACCCATCAGTAGTTCTAGGACCACGAGTGCCCCTGGCATGTTGGCACACAGAGGTGTTGTCCTTGCAAGTGGGGGTGCTCAGCTAGCTCTTATCGTCGGTAACGCTGCTGTAGCTGCTCTCCTGCTGACCTGTGACCGTCTGGAGTAAAGATAAAGCAGCCTTTTGTAGAAATAACTTTGCGCCGGACGGACCAGATACGCGCGGCGCATGTAGCCAGCGTATGGTGCTAATCCGTTCGTGAATTGGGAAATCTCCCTCATTTGCATATTTGCAGGGGAAATCAATGGGCGCGACTGATGCGGCCAGCGAAAATAAACGCTGACGATACTCTGGCGTCGGAACGTTCCGCCGGTCGCAAATGACCCGTTATTGGGCGCATCTAGTTTGGTGGGTACGGGCACATAGAAACGTCGGCGCATCAGCACAGTTACGCGGCGCATATCGAAATACTCCAGCGCAAGTGTTCCTGAATCTGGCCCATAGAGTTACATTGTTACATAGAGTTACATAGAGTTACATAGAGTTACATAGAGTTACATAGTTACATAGAGTTACATAGAGTTACATAGAGTTACATAGAGTTACATAGTTACATAGAGTTAAATAGAGTTACATAGAGTTACATAGAGTTACATAGAGTTACATAGAGTTACATTGTTACATAGAGTTACATAGAGTTACATAGTTACATAGTTAGTCAGGTTGAAAAAAGTCCATCCAGTTCAACCATAAAAATAAATTGTAACATGAGAAGATTTAGTCCAATCGTCCATCTTATATCTCATGAAGAGATCCGTGAAATGTGAATGCCCCCCCCCTCCCCCCCCCAACACGGCACGTCAGACGTCGGTCGTGACAAACTTTCTACATGTTTTCCTGCAGCTATAGGATGGGTAATGACCCGGCCGGGTGGCTCAGCGTGAACCCGGACAATGGAATCATCACAGGAAACGGACAGTTAGATCGGGAGTCCGTGTTTGTGAAGAAGGACATTTATAAAGCCATCGTCTTGGCTGTGGACAATGGTGAGTGTTCCTCAAGTTTCCGAGGACATCTGATGGTTTCTGGATGTTGGTTTTTAGATTTTCCTGCATGTTATGTGGTTGGGAGAAATGTCTGCATTGCTGAAACTCCATACAGGAAGGAGAGAGCGCATGGGGGGTGTCACCGGACGAGGAATCATTATGGGGGGGTCACTGACCGTCCAGCAGCAGACTGGAGATGCATGGAGGGGTGCAGGACAGAATAGCGGGGGTCACTCTCTGACCACATAGAATAGCGGGGGGGTCACTCTCTGACCACATAGAATAGCGGGGGTCACTCTCTGACCACATAGAATAGTGGGGTTTACTCTCTGACCACATAGAATAGCGGGGGTCACTCTCTGTCCACATAGAATAGCGGGGGTCACTCTCTGACCACATAGAATAGCGGGGGTCACTCTCTGACCACATAGAATAGCGGGGGTCACTCTCTGACCACATAGAATAGCGGGGGTCACTCTCTGACCACATAGAATAGCGGGGGTCACTCTCTGACCACATAGAATAGCGGGGGTCACTCTCTGACCACATAGAATAGCGGGGGGGGGTCACTCTCTGACCACATAGAATAGCGGGGGGGGGTCACTCTCTGACCACATAGAATAGCGGGGGGGGGGTCACTCTCTGACCACATAGAATAGCGGGGGGGGTCACTCTCTGACCACATAGAATAGTGGGGGTCACTCTCTGACCACATAGAATAGCGGGGGGGTCACTCTCTGACCACATAGAATAGTGGGGTTTACTCTCTGACCACATAGAATAGCGGGGGTCACTCTCTGACCACATAGAATAGTGGGGTTTACTCTCTGACCACATAGAATAGTGGGGGTCACTCTCTGACCACATAGAATAGCGGGGGGGGGGGTCACTCTCTGACCACATAGAATAGCGGGAGTCACTCTCTGACCACATAGAATAGCGGGGGTCACTCTCTGACCACATAGAATAGCGGGGGTCACTCTCTGTCCACATAGAATAGCGGGGGGTCACTCTCTGACCACATAGAATAGCGGGGGGGTCACTCTCTGATCACATAGAATAGCGGGGGGGTCACTCTCTGTCCACATAGAATAGCGGGGGGGTCACTCTCTGTCCACACAGAATAGCGGGGGTCACTCTCTGATCACATAGAATAGCGGGGGGTCACTCTCTGATCACATAGAATAGCGGGGGTCACTCTCTGACCACATAGAATAGCGGGGGGTCACTCTCTGACCACATAGAATAGCGGGGGGGTCACTCTCTGATCACATAGAATAGCGGGGGGGGGGGTCACTCTCTGACCACATAGAATAGCGGGGGGGGTCACTCTCTGATCACATAGAATAGCGGGGGGGGTCACTCTCTGTCCACATAGAATAGCGGGGGTCACTCTCTGACCACATGGAATAGCGGGGGTCACTCTCTGACCACATAGAATAGCGGGGGTCACTCTCTGTCCACATAGAATAGCGGGGGGGTCACTCTCTGACCACATAGAATAGCAGGGGTCACTCTCTGACCACATAGAATAGCGGGGGTCACTCTCTGTCCACATAGAATAGCGGGGGGGGTCACTCTCTGACCACACAGAATAGCGGGGGTCACTCTCTGATCACATAGAATAGCGGGGGGGTTACTCTCTGACCACATAGAATAGCGGGGGTCACTCTCTGTCCACATAGAATAGCGGGGGGGGTCACTCTCTGACCACATAGAATAGCGGGGGTCACTCTCTGTCCACATAGAATAGCGGGGGGGTCACTCTCTGACCACATGGATTAGCGGGGGTCACTCTCTGTCCACATAGAATAGCGGGGGTCACTCTCTGACCACATAGAATAGCGGGGGTCACTCTCTGACCACATAGAATAGCGGGGGGGGGTCACTCTCTGACCACATAAAATAGCGGGGGGGTCACTCTCTGTCCACATAGAATAGCGCGGGGGGGTCACTCTCTGACCACATAGAATAGCGCGGGGGGGTCACTCTCTGACCACATAGAATAGCGGGGGTCACTCTCTGACCACATAGAATAGCGGGGGTCACTCTCTGACCACATAGAATAGCGGGGGGGTCACTCTCTGACCACATAGAATAGCGGGGGGGGTCACTCTCTGACCACATAGAATAGCGGGGGGGGGGGGGTCACTCTCTGACCACATAGAATAGCGGGAGTCACTCTCTGACCACATAGAATAGCGGGGGTCACTCTCTGACCAAATAGAATAGCGGGGGTCACTCTCTGTCCACATAGAATAGCGGGGGGTCACTCTCTGACCACATAGAATAGCGGGGGGGGTCACTCTCTGATCACATAGAATAGCGGGGGGTCACTCTCTGTCCACATAGAATAGCGGGGGTCACTCTCTGACCACACAGAATAGCGGGGGTCACTCTCTGACCACATAGAATAGTGGGGTTTACTCTCTGACCACATAGAATAGCGGGGGGGGTCACTCTCTGTCCACATAGAATAGCGGGGGTCACTCTCTGACCACATAGAATAGCGGGGGTCACTCTCTGACCACATAGAATAGCGGGGGTCACTCTCTGACCACATAGAATAGCGGGGGTCACTCTCTGACCACATAGAATAGCGGGGGGGTCACTCTCTGACCACATAGAATAGCGGGGGGGGGTCACTCTCTGACCACATAGAATAGCGGGGGGGGGTCACTCTCTGACCACATAGAATAGCGGGGGGGGGGTCACTCTCTGACCACATAGAATAGCGGGGGGGGGGGTCACTCTCTGACCACATAGAATAGCGGGGGTCACTCTCTGACCACATAGAATAGCGGGGGGGTCACTCTCTGACCACATAGAATAGTGGGGTTTACTCTCTGACCACATAGAATAGTGGGGGTCACTCTCTGACCACATAGAATAGCGGGGGGGGGGTCACTCTCTGACCACATAGAATAGCGGGAGTCACTCTCTGACCACATAGAATAGCGGGGGTCACTCTCTGACCACATAGAATAGCGGGGGTCACTCTCTGTCCACATAGAATAGCGGGGGGTCACTCTCTGACCACATAGAATAGCGGGGGGGTCACTCTCTGATCACATAGAATAGCGGGGGTCACTCTCTGTCCACATAGAATAGCGGGGGGGTCACTCTCTGATCACATAGAATAGCGGGGGTCACTCTCTGACCACATAGAATAGCGGGGGGTCACTCTCTGACCACATAGAATAGCGGGGGGGGGGTCACTCTCTGATCACATAGAATAGCGGGGGGGGTCACTCTCTGTCCACACAGAATAGCGGGGGTCACTCTCTGACCACATAGAATAGCAGGGGTCACTCTCTGATCACATAGAATAGCGGGGGGGGGGGTCACTCTCTGACCACATAGAATAGCGGGGGTCACTCTCTGTCCACATAGAATAGCGGGGGGGGGGGGGTCACTCTCTGACCACATAGAATAGCGGGGGGTCACTCTCTGACCACATAGAATAGCGGGGGGGTCACTCTCTGTCACATAGAATAGCGGGGGGGGGGGTCACTCTCTGACCACATAGAATAGCGGGGGTCACTCTCTGACCACATAGAATAGCGGGGGGGGGGGGGGTCACTCTCTGACCACATAAAATAGCAGGGGTCACTCTCTGACCACATAGAATAGCGGGGGGGTCACTCTCTGATCACATAGAATAGCGGGGGGGGTCACTCTCTGATCACATAGAATAGCGGGGGGGGGTCACTCTCTGACCACATAGAATAGGGGGGGGGTCACTCTCTGACCACATAGAATAGCGGGGGGGGTCACTCTCTGATCACATAGAATAGCAGGGGTCACTCTCTGTCCACATAGAATAGCGGGGGGGGGTCACTCTCTGACCACACAGAATAGCGGGGGTCACTCTCTGATCACATAGAATAGCGGGGGGGTCACTCTCTGACCACATAGAATAGCGGGGGGGGGGGGGTCACTCTCTGACCACATAGAATAGCGGGAGTCACTCTCTGACCACATAGAATAGCGGGGGTCACTCTCTGACCAAATAGAATAGCGGGGGTCACTCTCTGTCCACATAGAATAGCGGGGGGTCACTCTCTGACCACATAGAATAGCGGGGGGGTCACTCTCTGATCACATAGAATAGCGGGGGGGTCACTCTCTGTCCACATAGAATAGCGGGGGTCACTCTCTGACCACACAGAATAGCGGGGGTCACTCTCTGACCACATAGAATAGTGGGGTTTACTCTCTGACCACATAGAATAGCGGGGGGGGTCACTCTCTGTCCACATAGAATAGCGGGGGTCACTCTCTGACCACATAGAATAGCGGGGGTCACTCTCTGACCACATAGAATAGCGGGGGTCACTCTCTGACCACATAGAATAGCGGGGGTCACTCTCTGACCACATAGAATAGCGGGGGGGTCACTCTCTGACCACATAGAATAGCGGGGGGGGGTCACTCTCTGACCACATAGAATAGCGGGGGGGGGGTCACTCTCTGACCACATAGAATAGCGGGGGGGGGGGTCACTCTCTGACCACATAGAATAGGGGGGGGGGGGGGTCACTCTCTGACCACATAGAATAGCGGGGGTCACTCTCTGACCACATAGAATAGCGGGGGGGTCACTCTCTGACCACATAGAATAGTGGGGTTTACTCTCTGACCACATAGAATAGTGGGGGTCACTCTCTGACCACATAGAATAGCGGGGGGGGGGGTCACTCTCTGACCACATAGAATAGCGGGAGTCACTCTCTGACCACATAGAATAGCGGGGGTCACTCTCTGACCACATAGAATAGCGGGGGTCACTCTCTGTCCACATAGAATAGCGGGGGGTCACTCTCTGACCACATAGAATAGCGGGGGGGTCACTCTCTGATCACATAGAATAGCGGGGGTCACTCTCTGTCCACATAGAATAGCGGGGGGGTCACTCTCTGATCACATAGAATAGCGGGGGTCACTCTCTGACCACATAGAATAGCGGGGGGTCACTCTCTGACCACATAGAATAGCGGGGGGGGGTCACTCTCTGATCACATAGAATAGCGGGGGGGTCACTCTCTGATCACATAGAATAGCGGGGGGGTCACTCTCTGTCCACACAGAATAGCGGGGGTCACTCTCTGACCACATAGAATAGCAGGGGTCACTCTCTGATCACATAGAATAGCGGGGGGGGGGGGTCACTCTCTGACCACATAGAATAGCGGGGGTCACTCTCTGTCCACATAGAATAGCGGGGGGGGGGGGGGGGTCACTCTCTGACCACATAGAATAGCGGGGGTCACTCTCTGACCACATAGAATAGCGGGGGGTCACTCTCTGACCACATAGAATAGCGGGGGTCACTCTCTGTCCACATAGAATAGCGGGGGGGGGGGGGGTCACTCTCTGACCACATAGAATAGCGGGGGTCACTCTCTGACCACATAGAATAGCGGGGGGGTCACTCTCTGACCACATAAAATAGCAGGGGTCACTCTCTGATCACATAGAAGAGCGGGGGGGTCACTCTCTGATCACATAGAATAGCGGGGGGGTCACTCTCTGATCACATAGAATAGGGGGGGGGTCACTCTCTGACCACATAGAATAGCGGGGGGGGTCACTCTCTGACCACATAGAATAGCGGGGGGGGTCACTCTCTGATCACATAGAATAGCAGGGGTCACTCTCTGTCCACATAGAATAGCGGGGGGGGGTCACTCTCTGACCACACAGAATAGCGGGGGTCACTCTCTGATCACATAGAATAGCAGGGGTCACTCTCTGTCCACATAGAATAGGGGGGGGGGTCACTCTCTGACCACATAGAATAGCGGGAGTCACTCTCTGACCACATAGAATAGCGGGGGTCACTCTCTGACCAAATAGAATAGCGGGGGTCACTCTCTGATCACATAGAATAGCGGGGGGTCACTCTCTGTCCACATAGAATAGCGGGGGTCACTCTCTGACCACACAGAATAGCGGGGGTCACTCTCTGACCACATAGAATAGCGGGGGGGGGGGGTCACTCTCTGACCACATAGAATAGCGGGGGTCACTCTCTGACCAAATAGAATAGCGGGGGTCACTCTCTGATCACATAGAATAGCGGGGGGGGTCACTCTCTGTCCACATAGAATAGCGGGGGTCACTCTCTGACCACATAGAATAGCGGGGGTCACTCTCTGACCACATAGAATAGCGGGGGGTCACTCTCTGACCACATAGAATAGCGGGGGGGGGTCACTCTCTGACCACATAGAATAGCGGGGGGGGTCACTCTCTGACCACATAGAATAGCGGGGGGGGTCACTCTCTGACCACATAGAATAGCGGGGGGGGGTCACTCTCTGACCACATAGAATAGCGGGGGGGGTCACTCTCTGACCACATAGAATAGGGGGGGGGGGGGGGTCACTCTCTGACCACATAGAATAGCGGGGGTCACTCTCTGACCACATAGAATAGCGGGGGGGTCACTCTCTGACCACATAGAATAGTGGGGTTTACTCTCTGACCACATAGAATAGTGGGGGTCACTCTCTGACCACATAGAATAGCGGGGGGGGGGTCACTCTCTGACCACATAGAATAGCGGGAGTCACTCTCTGACCACATAGAATAGCGGGGGTCACTCTCTGACCACATAGAATAGCGGGGGTCACTCTCTGTCCACATAGAATAGCGGGGGTCACTCTCTGACCACATAGAATAGCGGGGGGGTCACTCTCTGATCACATAGAATAGCGGGGGTCACTCTCTGTCCACATAGAATAGCGGGGGTTCACTCTCTGATCACATAGAATAGCGGGGGTCACTCTCTGACCACATAGAATAGCGGGGGGTCACTCTCTGACCACATAGAATAGGGGGGGGGGTCACTCTCTGATCACATAGAATAGCGGGGGGGTCACTCTCTGTCCACACAGAATAGCGGGGGTCACTCTCTGACCACATAGAATAGCAGGGGTCACTCTCTGATCACATAGAATAGCGGGGGGGGGTCACTCTCTGACCACATAGAATAGCGGGGGTCACTCTCTGTCCACATAGAATAGCGGGGGGGGGGGTCACTCTCTGACCACATAGAATAGCGGGGGTCACTCTCTGACCACATAGAATAGCGGGGGGGGTCACTCTCTGACCACATAGAATAGCGGGGGTCACTCTCTGTCCACATAGAATAGCGGGGGGGGGGGGGGTCACTCTCTGACCACATAAAATAGCAGGGGTCACTCTCTGATCACATAGAATAGCGGGGGGGTCACTCTCTGATCACATAGAATAGCGGGGGGGTCACTCTCTGATCACATAGAATAGCGGGGGGGGTCACTCTCTGACCACATAGAATAGCAGGGGGGGTCACTCTCTGACCACATAGAAAAGGGGGGGTCACTCTCTGATCACATAGAATAGCAGGGGTCACTCTCTGTCCACATAGAATAGCGGGG
Source organism: Rana kukunoris (assembly GCA_029574335.1). Taxonomy (NCBI): domain Eukaryota; kingdom Metazoa; phylum Chordata; class Amphibia; order Anura; family Ranidae; genus Rana; species Rana kukunoris. The sequence continues at coordinate 121,670 of JAJQKJ010002880.1, forward strand.
GGGGGTCACTCTCTGACCACATAGAATAGCAGGGGTCACTCTCTGACCACATAGAATAGCGGGGGGGGTCACTCTCTGACCACATAGAATAGCGGGGGTCACTCTCTGTCCACATAGAATAGCGGGGGGGGGTCACTCTCTGACCACACAGAATAGCGGGGGTCACTCTCTGATCACATAGAATAGCGGGGGGGGGGTCACTCTCTGACCACATAGAATAGCGGGGGGGGGGTCACTCTCTGACCACATAGAATAGCAGGGGTCACTCTCTGACCACATAGAATAGCGGGGGTCACTCTCTGATCACATAAAAGCGGGGGGGGGGTAGCAGGGGTCACTCTCTGACCACATAGAATAGCGGGGGGTCACTCTCTGACCACATAGAATAGCGGGGGTCACTCTCTGATCACATAAAATAGCAGGGGTCACTCTCTGATCACATAGAATAGCGGGGGGGGTCACTCTCTGACCACATAGAATAGCGGGGGGGGGTCACTCTCTGACCACACAGAATAGCGGGGGGGTCACTCTCTGATCACATAGAATAGCGGGGGGGGTCACTCTCTGACCACACAGAATAGCGGGGGGGTCACTCTCTGACCACATAGAATAGTGGGGTTTACTCTCTGACCACATAGAATAGCGGGGGTCACTCTCTGACCACATGGAATAGCGGGGGTCACTCTCTGACCACATAGAATAGCGGGGGTCACTCTCTGATCACATAGAATAGCGGGGGGGTCACTCTCTGATCACATAGAATAGCGGGGGTCACTCTCTGATCACATAGAATAGCGGGGGGGGCGGGGGGTCACTCTCTGATCACATAGAATAGCGGGGGGGGTCACTCTCTGACCACATAGAATAGCGGGGGTCACTCTCTGATCACATAGAATAGCGGGGGGGGTCACTCTCTGACCACATAGAATAGCGGGGGTCACTCTCTGATCACATAGAATAGCGGGGGTCACTCTCTGATCACATAGAATAGCGGGGGGGGTCACTCTCTGACCACATAGGGTGTGTACACCGCTACAGACAATGTTGCTGATGCTGTAAAACAATCACCAGACAGAATGTGGATTTCTTTTATATATATTTTGCTTCCTCCAGGTTCTCCCCCGACCACCGGGACCGGCACCCTTCAGATCACACTTGAAGACGTGAATGATAACGGACCGGAGCTGGAATATCGGGACGCCGTATACTGCCTGAAGAATCAGGACCCCCTATCTATTAATATTATTGACAGAGATCTGCCCCCCTTTACAGCCCCCTACAGGGCACAAGTGAGCCGCGAAGCTCGTGACAACTGGACGATCGATGTGGAGAATGAAAGTAAGTTTTCACACTTCGGTTCCTCGTGTTTGTGTTGCGCATGCGCAGGGCTCTCAGGATAGAACATTCATCACACAATCAGATTCACTGGAATTTCTGTGATATTTCATCTTATAAAGACCTTTATAATGTAAAATAAAGAGAGAGGAGAGCGCCCGCCCCCAACCTGGAGAGAGGAGAGCGCCCGCCCCCAACCTGGAGAGCGCCCGCCCACAACCTGGAGAGAGGAGAGCGCCCGCCCCCAACCTGGAGAGCGCCCGCCCACAACCTGGAGAGAGGAGAGCAACCTGGAGAGCGCCCCGCCCAGGAGAGCGCCCGCCCACAACCCCGCCCCCAACCTGGAGAGCGCCCCCAACCTGGAGAGAGCCCGCCCACAACCTGGAGAGAGGAGAGCGCCCGCCCCCAACCTGGAGAGCGCCCGCCCCCAACCTGGAGAGCGCCCGCCCACAACCTGGAGAGAGCCCGCCCACAACCTGGAGAGAGGAGAGCGCCCGCCCCCAACCTGGAGAGCGCCCGCCCCAACCTGGAGAGCGCCCGCCCACAACCTGGAGAGAGCCCGCCCACAACCTGGAGAGAGGAGAGCGCCCGCCCACAACCTGGAGAGAGGAGAGCGCCCGCCCACAACCTGGAGAGAGGAGAGCGCCCGCCCCCAACCTGGAGAGCGCCCGCCCCCAACCTGGAGAGCGCCCGCCCCCAACCTGGAGAGAGGAGAGCGCCCGCCCCCAACCTGGAGAGCGCCCGCCCACAACCTGGAGAGAAGAGAGCGCCCGCCCCCAACTTGGAGAGAGGAGAGCGCCCGCCCCCAACCTGGAGAGAGGAGAGCGCCCGCCCCCAACCTGGAGAGCGCCCGCCCACAACCTGGAGAGAGGAGAGCGCCCGCCCCCAACCTGGAGAGCGCCCGCCCACAACCTGGAGAGAGGAGAGCGCCCGCCCCCAACCTGGAGAGAGGAGAGCGCCCGCCCCCAACCTGGAGAGAGGAGAGCGCCCGCCCCCAACCTGGAGAGAGAAGAGCGCCCGCCCACAACCTGGAGAGCGCCCGCCCCCAACCTGGAGAGAGGAGAGCGCCTGCCCCCAACCTGGAGAGAGGAGAGCGCCTGCCCCCAACCTGGAGAGAGGAGAGCGCCCGCCCCCAACCTGGAGAGAGGAGAGCGCCCGCCCCCAACCTGGAGAGAGGAGAGCGCCCGCCCCCAACCTGGAGAGAGGAGAGCGCCCGCCCCCAACCTGGAGAGAGGAGAGCGCCCGCCCACAACCTGGTGAGAGGAGAGCGCCCGCCCCCAACCTGGAGAGAGGAGAGCGCCCGCCCCCAACCTGGAGAGTGCCCGCCCCCAACCTGGAGAGCGCCCGCCCACAACCTGGAGAGAGGAGAGCGCCCGCCCCCAACCTGGAGAGCGCCCAGAGCGCCCGCCCCCAACCTGGAGAGAGGAGAGCGCCCGCCCCCAACCTGGAGAGCGCCCGCCCACAACCTGGAGAGAGGAGAGCGCCTGCCCCCAACCTGGAGAGAGGAGAGCGCCCGCCCCCAACCTGGAGAGAGGAGAGCCCCGCCCCCAACCTGGAGAGAGGAGAGCGCCCGCCCCCAACCTGGAGAGAGGAGAGCGCCCGCCCCCAACCTGGAGAGAGGAGAGCGCCCCCAACCTGGAGAGAGGAGAGCCCCCAACCTGGAGAGCGCCCGCCCACAACCTGGAGAGAGGAGAGCGCCCGTCCCCAACCTGGAGAGAGGAGAGCGCCCGCCCCCAACCTGGAGAGAGGAGAGCGCCCGCCCCCAACCTGGAGAGCGCCCGCCCACAACCTGGAGAGAGGAGAGCGCCCGCCCCCAACCTGGAGAGCGCCCGCCCCCAACCTGGAGAGAGGAGAGCGCCCGGAGAGAGGAGAGCCCCCGCCCAACCTGGAGAGCGCCCGCCCACAACCCCGCCCCCAACCTGGAGAGAGGCCGCCCCCCCAGAGCCCCCGCCCCCCTGGAACCCCGCCCCCCCCCCTGGAGAGCGCGCCCGCCCCCCCCCAGGAGAGCGCCCGCCCCCAACCTGGAGAGAGGAGAGCGCCCGCCCCCAACCGAGAGGAGCGCCCGCCCCCAACCTGGAGAGGGGAGCCCCCAACCGCCCGAGCCCCCAGACCTGGAGAGAGAGAGCGCCCCGCCCCTGGAGAGAGGAGAGAGAGAGCCCCCCCCCAACCTGGAGAGAGGAGGAGCCCGCCCACAAAGGAGGGGAGGGAGACGTGGAGTGGAGAGGGAGGAGAGGACCTGGAGAGAGGAGAGCGCCCGCCCCCCTGGGAACCCCGCCCCCAACCTGGAGAGAGGAGAGGAGAGAGGAGAGCGCCCGCCCACAACCGCGCCCCCACTGGAGAGCGCCGCCCCCAACCTGCCCCCAACCTGGAGAGAGAGAGAGCCCCCCCCCCAACCTGGAGAGAGGGGAGAGCCCGCCCCCAACTGGAGAGAGGGAGAGCTGCCCCCAACCTGAGAGCGCCCGCCCACAACCTGGAGAGAGGAGAGCGCCCGCCCCATACTGGAGCGCCGCTGTCTATTGGGGGGTCCTCATTTATACTGAGCTCTGTATATTGGGGGGTCCTCATTTATACTGAGCGCTGTATATTGGGGGTCCTCATTTATACTGAGTGCTGTATATTGGGGGGTCCTCATTTATACTGAGCTCTGTATATTGGGGGGTCCTCATTTATATGAGCTCTGTATATTGGGGGGGTCCTCATTTATATGAGCTCTGTATATTGGGGGGTCCTCATTTATACTGAGCGCTGTCTATTGGGGGGTCCTCATTTATACTGAGTGCTGTATATTGGGGGGTCCTCATTTATACTGAGTGCTGTATATTGGGGGGTCCTCATTTATACTGAGCTCTGTATATTGGGGGGTCCTCATTTATACTGAGCGCTGTATATTGGGGGTCCTCATTTATACTGAGCGCTGTCTATTGGGGGGTCCTCATTTATACTGAGCGCTGTCTATTGGGGGGTCCTCATTTATACTGAGTGCTGTATATTGGGGGGTCCTCATTTATACTGAGTGCTGTATATTGGGGGGGTCCTCAGTTATACTGAGTGCTGTATATTGGGGGTCCTCATTTATACTGAGTGCTGTATATTGGGGGGGTCCTCAGTTATACTGAGTGCTGTATATTGGGGGTCCTCATTTATACTGAGCTCTGTATATTGGGGGGTACCTCATTTATACTGAGCTCTGTATATTGGGGGGTCCTCATTTATACTGAGCGCTGTATATTGGGGGTCCTCATTTATACTGAGCGCTGTCTATTGGGGGGTCCTCATTTATACTGAGCGCTGTCTATTGGGGGGTCCTCATTTATACTGAGTGCTGTATATTGGGGGGTCCTCATTTATACTGAGTGCTGTATATTGGGGGGGTCCTCAGTTATACTGAGTGCTGTATATTGGGGGTCCTCATTTATACTGAGTGCTGTATATTGGGGGGGTCCTCAGTTATACTGAGTGCTGTATATTGGGGGTCCTCATTTATACTGAGCTCTGTATATTGGGGGGTACCTCATTTATACTGAGTGCTGTATATTGGGGGGGTCCTCAGTTATACTGAGTGCTGTATATTGGGGGTCCTCATTTATACTGAGTGCTGTATATTGGGGGGGTCCTCAGTTATACTGAGTGCTGTATATTGGGGGTCCTCATTTATACTGAGCTCTGTATATTGGGGGGGTACCTCATTTATACTGAGCTCTGTATATTGGGGGGGGGGTCCTCATTTATACTGAGTGCTGTATATTGGGGGGTCCTCAGTTATACTGAGTGCTGTATATTGGGGGTCCTCATTTATACTGAGCTCTGTATATACTATATACACACAACAAGAAGGGTGGGGGGGGGGGGGGATGGGACGCACTGTAATGTTGCGGTAGTATTTTGCTAAGCCCTGTAGAGTGTATTTTGTTTCCTCTCTTTGAATAATTGTTCTTTTCTTTGTACAGAATTTCTGATAAAGCCAAGCAGGGACCTGGCTGAAGACTTGTATATTATACCCGTCACCCTCGTCGATCGCGGCGATTTGTCCAACATAACGATGCTGAAAATACAAGTGTGCCAATGTACAACCGGGAATAACTGTGACAGTCCGAAGGCATTGGCTGGAGGTCTGGGCATCCCTGTCATCCTGGGCATCCTCGGGGGCACCCTGGCTCTTCTCAGTAAGTATTATTAGCCCTCGGGGGAGGGGAGGGGAGGGGATAAATATTCCCTTCGAGGAAGGGATAAACTGGGAGGGGATCTCCTAGGAAATCCCTCATGCCGCGTACACACCATCATTTTTCGGCACGAAAAAAAAACGTCGTTTTTGAAAAACGTCATTTAAAATGGCCGTGTGGGGCTTTAATGATGTGAAAAAGCCGCGCATGCTCAGAAGCAAGTGATGAGACGGGAGCGTTCGTTGTGGTAAAACTCGCGTTCATAATGGAGATCGCACATTCATCGCGCTGTAACAGACAGAAAAGCGCAAATCGTTTTTTACTAACACGGAATCAGCTAAAGCAGCCTCAAGGGGGCGCCATCCGCATGGAACCTCCCCTTTATAGTGCCGGCGTACGTGTCGTGCGTCACCGCGCTTTGCTGGAGCGTTTTTAAAAACGATGGTGTGTGATGAACGTCGTTTTGAACCACTTAAGGACCTCCTGCACATATATGTTGGCAGAATGGCACAGCTGGGCACAAGCATGTACAGGTACGTCCTGTGCTACTGCCCAGCCGTGGGTCGCGGGCGCGCTTCCGTGACCTGGTCCAAAGCTCCGGGACCGTGGGACTTGCGGACCCGATTGCTGCTGGAGTCCGGTGACCGGTCCCCGGAGCAGAAGAACGGGGAAAGCCGTGTGTAAACACACCTTCCCCGTTCTTCACTGTGGCAGCGTCATCAATCGCGTGATTTCTTTTATAGGGAGACACAATCAATGATGTCACACCTACAGCCCCACCCCCCTACAGTTAGAAACACACATTAGGTCTCACATAACACGTTCAGCGCCCCCTTGTGGTTAACTCCCAAACTGCAATTGTCATTTTCACAGTAATCGGTGCATTTTTATAGCACTTTTTTTCGCTGTGAAAATGACAATGGTCCCAAAAATGTGTCAAAATTGTCCGAATCGTCCGCTGTAATGTCGCAGTACCGGAAAAAAAAAATCGCTGATTTTTGTTTATAGCGTAAAAAATAAAAACGGCAGAGGTGATCAAATACCACCAAAAGAAAGTTCTATTTGTGGGGAAAAAGGACGCCAATTGTGTTTGGGAGCCACGTCGCACAACCGCGCAATTGTCAGTTAAAGCGACGCAGCGCCGAATCACAAAAACTGCCTAAAGTTCCGGGTCTTAAGTGGTTAATGATGAAGTTGGAAAAACGATTGTGTGTACGCAGCATGAGGATTGGACAATGGAAGTCCGGGAAGTCCGGGTCCTCGGCCTAACAAAATACATTCCACAAAAACCCAAATGGAGGGACTATAAAGGGTAAAAAAGTATCAAAATATTTCTTATAGAAGATAAAATATTAAAGGTGACAAATAGAAAACACAAATTTCTTTCTTCTTATGTTCCGTACACACGGGAGGAAAACCGCTGGGATTCCCGGTGTTTTTCTTCTCACCAGTTTTCCGATGGTAAACACTGTGGGGGGGGGGGGGGGGGGGGCGGTGCCGATGGAGCGTACACCCCCCCCCCCCCCAGGATTCCCGACCAAAAGCTCTCATGACAGTTTTCCTGTCGGGAAGACCGATCGTGTGTACGAGGCATTCTCCCCAACCCCCCCCAATACGGGGGCACATCCCTTCCCCCGCTTCCGCAGGAAAATATCACAATATATATTATATCATCATTTATTGCCACGAGATCAATACAAAGAGTAAGAAATGATTTATGTTCTTCATACCCCCCCCCCCCCTCCCCCCCCCCCCCCCCCCCCCCCCCCCCCCCCCATATATACCCAACAGGAAGATCCCAAATGTTTGTTTTATGTCAATACCTGAAATGATAGCCCAGGGGTAAGTATAGCACACACAAAATATTGACACTTTGGGCCCAAGTTGGACATTTTCACTTAGGGGGTGTCCTGACTTTTGTGAGATAATAATAATATTGGGTTCTGATGTGAAATGAAAGCATCTTCCTCCAGTCCTCCGTAGATTTGTAATGTTTATATTTCTCCCCTCCCCCACAGTACTGATATTGCCTCTTCTGCTGTTTGTAAAGAAGCCACTTCTGCCTCCTGAAGACAAAACGCGTCAGCAAGAAGGTGGCGGGGAGGAGAATCAGGTACGGCACATTTTTGGGCCCCCTCACCGCCGGCCCCTGATCTCCAATCTGTCCAACGTCTTTTACAATCCTCTTGTCTACAAAAAAAGATGTGCGCCAGTGAAGGGTGGTTTTTGGGGGGCTTGAAGAAAAGACGGCGGTCCCACTCTGCAGAGCTCAGTGAGAGCTGATTGGAGGGAGGGAAGGGACACGCCCACCCCCTCCCCTTCACACAGGAACAGAGCTGAGGCTGTCAATCACAGGCTGTGTGCTGGAGATCCCTCCCCTGTCACCTTTTATCTCTTGGTGTCAGGAAGACATGCTTTGGTCAGGGAGACATGCTGACCCCTGGAGACACTTCCTGCCCTCTACCCCGGGGGACACCCACCCAGAGCTCTCTCTCTGCTCTTCCTCCCCATCAATATTTAGATCAGCCATTCTCTCTGTAAGCCTGATTTTTATTTTCAGCTCAGTGGAATTATCAGATCATTCCATTAAGAGAAGTGTAAAAAGTTTTCTCACATCTTCTAGAAGAAGCAGAACTGAACTTTTGTTTTTACCCCCCGCAGGGTTTAGAACTTGACCAGCTTCACCGTGGTCCTGATGCCGGCCCTGGGGCCATTTATGATGATGTCACACTGACTCCTCCTTCCCGGCCAGAATCAGCCAATCCCGAGGAGATCGGAAACTCCATTGAGGAGGTAAGTAGTCGTCCTTCCAGCTTCATCTGTAGAAGTGTACAGTGCATGGAGGAGCAGTGCAGCCTGGTGTCGGGGGTCCCATCACCTCCCAGATCAGAGGGGGGAGGAGAGGGGCCCCCCATGTGTGGCCCCTGTGTTAGTGTTCCATTCTAGACGGCCAACATGCGGATCCCACACTTTGCATCCAATACATCCGACAACGAGGCGTACCCCCCAAAGAGTTCCAATCCCGAAACCCCAACTCCACCGGAGGTCCCGTCCCGGGAAGGGGCTGCTTTCTGATTGACCCCTTCAGCCCCGGACCATTATGCAGGTTAAGGACCCGCCCCTTTTTGTGATTCAGCATTGCGCCGCTTTGACAATTGCGCGATCGTGCGACGTGGCTCCCAAACAAAATTGGCGTCCTTTTCCCCCCACAAATAGAGATTTCTTTTGGTGGTATTTGATCACCTCTGCGGGTTTTATTTTCTGCGCTATAAACAAAAATAGAGCGACAATTCTGAAAAAAACGCAATATTTTTTACTTTTTTCTATAATAAATATCCCCCAAAATATATAAAAATATTTGTTCCCTCACTTTAGGGCGATACGTATTCTTCTACATATTATTGGTAAAAAAAAAATCGCAATAATCGTTTATTGATTGGTTTGCGCAAAATTTATAGCGTTTACAAAATAGGGGGTCGTTTTTAGGGTGGTCCCGATACCACTTTTTTAGGACCGAGTACCGAATACCGATACTTTTCCCCATGTACTCGCCGATACCGAATACCGATACTTTTCCCCATGTACTCGCCGATACCGAATACCGATACTTTTCCCCATGTACTCACCGATACCAATACTTTTCCCCATGTACTCGCCGATACCGAATACCGATACTTTTCCCCATGTACTCGCCGATACCGAATACCGATACTTTTCCCCATGTACTCGCCGATACCGAATACCGATACTTTTCCCCATGTACTCGCCGATACCGAATACCGATACTTTTCCCCATGTACTCGCCGATACCGAATACCGATACTTTTCCCCATGTACTCGCCGATACCGAATACCGATACTTTTCCCCATGTACTCGCCGATACCGAATACCGATACTTTTCCCCATGTACTCGCCGATACCGAATACACTGTCAGGTCCCATTGCGATCGCCTCTCCAATCAGCGACGAGCCGCGCCGCGCGCGCATGGGCAGTGGGTGCCCGGCCGTGAAGCCGAAGGCTGTCACGGCTGGGTGCCCATAGTCGGGATGGAGACGCCGGCCGGGGAGGGGGGGGAGAGGAGAGGAGCCCCGGTCGGCGCGTCGCTGGAGCAGGTAAGTGATTGTTTATTAAAAGTCAGCAGCTACAAAAAGTGTATCTGGGGGGCTCTTAATAAACACAATTTTGGGCTGGAACTCCCCTTTAAGGAGTATCTGAACCCAGGAGCAAAAAGATGTTTACCTGTCATAGTACAAGGAGAGTGTTAGGACTTCATAACACCGTCCTCTCATCTCAATAACAGGGGAGGTGTTTTGTAGTTCTCAGAGTTAGCATGTAACAGATAACAGTCCAGGCAGAGAGTACAGGAAGTTATCGGCTCACAGGATTTCTATCTGGATGATTGACGTTTTTTTTCTTTTGTATTTTTCAGATACAAATAAACTAATACTGTAAAAAATGACCGCATGTCCCCTCCCCCTCTCCATACGATTCACTGCTAATGTTGGACTATGAAGGCAGCGGGTCGGACGCCGCCTCTCTCAGCTCCCTGCACTCCTCCAGCTCCGGCGGGGATCAGGATTACAGCGCCCTGAATGACTGGGGGCCGCGCTTCACCAAGCTGGCCGACATGTACGGAGGAGACAAGGACTAACCTGCACACCGTCACCCTTCAGGAGGCGACTTTGCAATACTCGCTCTTCATTGCGGAACGGCTCAAGTTCAGCGGCATTTGATGGGGACCGTTTGTGGTCTTCAATCATTCCACAGATTTTCAATGGGGTTTAAGTCTGGGCTCTGACTAGGCCATGCAAGGACATTCCCCTCCTTCTCCTCCAACCGCTGTGTGCTCATTGGTGGACATTCCCCGCCTTCTCCTCCAACCACTGTGCGCTCATTGGTTGACATTCCCCGCCTTCTCCTCCAACCACTGTGTGCTCATTGGTGGACATTCCCCGCCTTCTCCTCCAACCACTGTGCGCTCATTGGTTGACATTCCCCGCCTTCTCCTCCAACCACTGTGTGCTCATTGGTGGACATTCCCCGCCTTCTCCTCCAACCACTGTGTGCTCATTGGTGGACATTCCCCGCCTTCTCCTCCAACCACTGTGCGCTCATTGGTTGACATTCCCCGCCTTCTCCTCCAACCACTGTGTGCTCATTGGTGGACATTCCCCGCCTTCTCCTCCAACCACTGTGTGCTCATTGGTGGACATTCCCCGCCTTCTCCTCTAACCGCTGTGCGCTCATTGGTGGACATTCCCCGCCTTCTCCTCCAACCACTGTGTGCTCATTGGTGGACATTCCCCGCCTTCTCCTACAACCACTGTGTGCTCATTGGTGGACATTCCCCGCCTTCTCCTCCAACCGCTGTGTGCTCATTCCCCGCCTTCTCCTCTAACCGCTGTGCGCTCATTGGTGGACATTCCCCGCCTTCTCCTCCAACCACTGTGTGCTCATTGGTGGACATTCCCCGCCTTCTCCTCCAACCACTGTGCGCTCATTGGTGGACATTCCCCGCCTTCTCCTCCAACCACTGTGTGCTCATTGGTGGACATTCCCCGCCTTCTCCTCCAACCACTGTGTGCTCATTGGTGGACATTCCCCGCCTTCTCCTCCAACCACTGTGTGCTCATTGGTGGACATTCCCCGCCTTCTCCTCCAACCACTGTGTGCTCATTGGTGGACATTCCCCGCCTTCTCCTCCAACCACTGTGCGCTCATTGGTGGACATTCCCCGCCTTCTCCTCCAACCACTGTGCGCTCATTGGTGGACATTCCCCGCCTTCTCCTCCAACCACTGTGTGCTCATTGGTGGACATTCCCCGCCTTCTCCTCCAACCACTGTGTGCTCATTGGTGGACATTCCCCGCCTTCTCCTCCAACCGCTGTGTGCTCATTGGTGGACATTCCCCGCCTTCTCCTCCAACCACTGTGTGCTCATTGGTGGACATTCCCCGCCTTCTCCTCCAACCACTGTGTGCTCATTACCTGTATAGAAGACACCTGGGAGGCAGAAATCTCGCTGATTGGTCGGGGTTCACATACTTATTTCACTCATTAAAATACAAATCAATTTATAACTTTTATGAAATGTGATTTTCTGGATATTTTTGTTGTTATTCTCTCTCTGTTATAATAAATCGACCAATAAAATTATAGAGACCGATCGTTTCTTTGTCACAGAATCAGCAGCTGATCGAATACTTTTCCCCTCACTGTATATGCGCTCCTGAAGAGTGTTTTTGAAATGCGTTCTTATGTGAAGCTTCTCTGTAAATCCAGGACTGTTCTCTGTAGTAGAGATGTGCGTTTATATTTGTGTATATTATACGGATACGGTCATTACTACTGGATGTCCTTTTTACATTTTGTACAATAAACTCGCCATTTTCTGGTAGATTTCTTTTCTCTTTTGTTGGTTTTGGTCACTTCTTGGATCTCCTTCTTCATTCCCTGATAGAATGGAGATGATATGGGCAATACTGCCCCCAGAGGCCAAGTATGGCAGGACAGTGAGTAATATAATCTATTGAGTATTGCCCTGTGAACACTATGATTGGTCCAGAAGTAAAGAAGGTTGGCAATGGGGGGAGTTTAAATTAGTCTGTGACTGAGTTTTGTAAAAAGGGCTGTTTCAGAGAGCTCTTTCTTCTTTTTACTCCTGGGCTGCTGGTGAGAGCCTCATGGAAGCCTGTTGTCTTGGGCCTAAACCATGAGGCCCAGACTCTAACATCTGAGCTCAGCCCACAAGGATTCTACCTAGAGAACGAGTTAAGTATATGTACAGTTTAATTATTGTTATAGGCTTTATTAGATATCAGTTGTTATGTGATATTCCTATTTTCTTGGGAAATAAATGTAACATTGTTTACTAAGAAAATGTATCTGTCTTCATAGCTATTATATCATTAGGCCCGGCATACTCTGGTAGACTGGCTAATTATAGGGACATACAATTGACACATCTATGCAGTTCCTATATAGGAGTGTATAGAATTGCAAGTTTTACTTCAAGTTGAAGGTCATTTCATGGAGTACTGCAGGAACCTCGGAGGAGTTTTATAGACGGAGGGAGAAGCCCGGACTGTATATACAAGTATTGAACACAATCAGAAATAACACACGGATTTTTCATCCCTTTTAAAAGGCGATTTTTATTTTTTGTTTTTTTAAATTGCCCCAGAAAGCGCCATGTTAGAGGTCAGTTAAGAAGAACATTTGACACTGCGAGCGACCCTTCCCGATCACAGAGGTGGTGACGCGTTACAGGCGGGCGGCACTCCAAACACTCCAGCGAGACTACAACTCCCATCGGGCCCTGCAAGCCTGACAGCCACAGACATGACTTCCAGAGGAATGATGGGATTTGTAGTTTCCGCACAGCTGGAGCGCTGCAGGTACCGCCCCCCGTATCAAACTCTATACAACTAAATGCACCTCCATCGAGAGGAACACAATACTGAGGATCGGACCGAATCATGTCTAAGAAGGGTCTATGATGTCACCGAGGTGCAACGTGAGCCACCGTGATGACCGGGGTCAGCGCCCTCCGTGTTCTGTGCAGGTGCCGTCTCACCCCCATCATCACCACCACCCTCCTCCTCCTCGGGGTGTACACATCTGTAATGAATATCTATAGAACACAAGTCAGAAATCGTCCTCCATCTAAAGAGTCTTCGGCCTCCGAAGGAGGAAGGTGCTCAGAAAACGTGTCCTCAGAACGTCCGTCCGGTATATTGGGGTCACTCCAGAAGGGGAACGTTTAACCTTTAATAGTTATTTGGATCTACAACATGTCACCCTAAAATTATCATCAATGTAATTTCCTGTCTTAAAGGGGATGAACCCCCAATAAAAACCGCCATTGATGAATTGAGTAGACGGATCTCTGTTTGATTTCTCGCCTCTTTTCTACATGTGAAAGTTCCTTTTCTCCTCACATAACCCCGGCACCGCCATTGTAACTAGTAATGGAAAAGGAAATTCCGCGCCAATAGTTGACTTACGTTTGTACACAAATAAATGTAAGATAAACCTTTAATTTATTGTGCCATAAAAAATGAAATAATTAATATGCTGCTCCTCAGTGGTGTAGTAAATTACTGCAAATAGTGAAAACAAAATGATAGAGGGCGCTAGTGAGTAGACTCAGTGATACACCTGTCTATAATAGATGTGGAACATAAACTAGATAGGTGGGCCCCCTGATGACGTACCATTGTACGAAACATATGTCGGCGGCGACATCTGGCTCCCTGCACGCGCAATAAACTACATAGCGCCTTACAACTTTGGCATCCAGCCGCACTCAGCGTTTTTCGGTGAGACTTCCAATTGGAGAGCATCTGCTACGCTACAGTCCCAGTGCCAGGCAGGCACCTGCCATAGTAAGAGGCCATTTGGCTGTTTATGCGATTTTTAATAAAGGTAATACACTATGATTTTTTCTGTATTTATCTCTGCCAATCTGTGAGCCTAACGGTCGCACCTTTGGTCCCATCGAGATCCAGCTACGCCCCCAGTGTGAACACGCACTCATCCTGTCCTGCTTGTCTGACCTACTTTTAATTAACCACTTCAGCCCCGAGCCTGTTTTTCAGATTCGGTGCTTACGAGATTAAAACAGTTTTTTTTTGCTAGAAAATTATTTAAAACCCCCAAACATTATATATATTTTTTTCTAACACCCTAGAGAATAAAATGGCGGTCATTGCAATACTTTTTCTCACACCGTATTTGCGCAGCGGTCTTACAAGCGCACTTTTTTTGGAAAAAATTCACTTTCTTGAATTAAAAAATAAGACAACAATAAATTTGGCCCAATTTGTTTATATATTGTGAAAGATAATGTTACGCCGAGTAAAATGATACCCAACATGTCACGCTTAAAAATTGCGCCCGCTCGTGGCATGGCGTCAAACTTTTACCCTTAAAAATCTCGATAGGCGACGTTTAAAAAATTCTACAGGTTGCATTTTTTGAGATGCAGAGGAGGTCTAGGGCTAGAATTATTGCTCTCGCTCTAACGATCGCGGCGATACCTCACTTGTGTGGTTTGAACACCGTTTTCATATGCGGGCGCTACTTGCGTATGCGTTTGCTTCTGCGCGCAAGCTCGGCGGGACGGGGCGCTTTAAAAAATTTTTTTTGGGGTTTTCGTTTTTATTTCTATTTATTTTATAATGTTTAACACTGAAAAAAAAAAAAAAATTATCACTTTTATTCCTATTACAAGGAATGTAAACATCCCTTGTAATAGAAAAAAGCATGACAGGTCCTCTTATATATGAGATCTGGGGTCAAAAAGACGTCACTTCTCATATTCAGGCTTAAATGCAAAAAAAAAAAAAAGAAAAAAAAAAAAAAAGTCAAAATGTAAACAAATTAAATGTCTCTTTAAGAGGCTGGGCGGAAATGACGTTTTGACGTCACTTCCGCCCAGCAGAGGTATGGGGACGGCTGAGGGACATTTTTTCCCTCAGTCGCATCCCCGGACATCCAGCAAGAGGACCCGATCGCCTCCGCCGCTACCGACGGCTACGGTAAGCGGCGGAGGGCGCATCCTCTCCCGCCGCCGGTAACGGCGATCTCGCGGCGAATCCGCCGCAATGACCGCTGTTATCGTTAACAGGACCGCCCCACGAAGAGATGGATATCTCGGTTGTGGCAGCAGCTGCCGCCGTTACCGAGATATCCATCTTCAAAAAAAATGACGTCTTTGGACGTGGGGCCGGTCAGAAGTGGTTAAGAGGTCTCGCCGTCTGGTAAGGGCATAGCATCTCCTTGGGTGGAGCACACAAGGCAGTGGTGAAGGAATCGTATACATCCACGAACCAACCTTCTAACATTCAGTCACTGATTCATCTGCGGCTTATATGGGACTTTTGCACAACTAGAAATTTTTCTTTGCACTGTGTACTGTGTATTGCACTTTATTTTTACCTAGAGCATTGCATTGTTCCCTTACACTGATGACCTTTATATAAAACACATTTTTTTTGCACTTAGACAGAATTATCTGCCTAACAATATCACACGTTTTTTTTACTTCAGAATATGTTATACTATTGTGTTAATTCCTAACACCCACCTATCTAGTTTATGTTCCACATCTATTATAGACAGGTGTATCACTGAGTCTACTCACTAGCGCCCTCTATCATTTTGTTTTAACTAGTAATGGAAGCCTGTAATGTGCCTCTCATGCCTCCGCATTGTGAAAATCTGAGAGCTCTCACACTGGGGCGGTGCGCTTGCGGGACGGGAAAAAAAAAAAGTTCTACAAACCCCTATTCTTTGGCCGCTAGTGGGGGGTAAAAGCGCCGCTAAACCCCCCCCCCCCTAGATGAGGGGCATCCCCCCCCCCCCCCCCTAGATGAGGGACACCTTAATAAAAATGATTAAAAACAAGATAGAAGGGGTCTGAATGTAATAATAAAAAAAAGGTAAACAGTGCCAATAATTGGAAAGGGGGAGGGGCCAGAAGAAAGTTCTTTTATTGGATGAAGGTCCTTCCAGTACCTCAGACTGCATTCCATGAACATCATAGTGAAGTTGTTTTTCTGAGGACACAATTACTGAGCACTGCGATTTCTGAGAGGAGATCCGACTGCGATAATCACCTCATTGTGTCATCCTCCTGCCCTTGGCCGAGGCGGCTTCTGTGTCACCGAACCCAACGCTCGCCTATCCAATCCCTCAGAACCAGTCACATGACTGGGGGGAGGGGCACAATTATTAGACCCAATTTTTAAAAGGTATTTATAAAAAGTATAAATGTTGTAGCCAATGGCAACCAGTTTCTTCTTCTCTTCTCCCATAGGGCACAGGGAAGCTGAAGGTAAACATCTGATTGGTTGCTATAAACCAGTGATGGAGAACCTCGGCACCCCAGATGCTTTGGAATTACATTTCCCATGATGCTCCACTACACTGCATAGTGCCTGAGCATCATGGGAAATGTAGTTCCAAAACATCTGGGGTGCCGATTGCTATAAACAATAGTGTGGGAGGGACAGGTGTCCCCAGTGGGAATGAGCCAATCAGTGGGTTAGGATGAGAAAAGCCGCCTCCGGCAGGGGGGGGGGCAGATGATGGACGATGAAGTGATCGGGGTCCGCATCCTTCACACTGACAAATCCTTACTAATAACCGTTGTGTTAGGACACGAAGCAGAAAGATTCCATTAATGCAGAAAGGGGAGCGAGGAACGCATGCCCCGCCCCCAAGGTGAGTACACATTCCCGCCCCCAAGGTAAGTACACATTAGATAGTGTTTTGGTTACAGAAATTCAGGTTGTGGATTCTAGTGGTAACAGAGGCATTATATCTACTAATATACACGGAGAGGCCGGACTGCACACAAAACAACTTCATCCAATTTAAAGTTTTAAAAAAATAAATAAATTAAAATAGAAACCCAGCGGCGGGCCGGCAGTGTACTCCGGGCCAGAACTCACTGTACAGACTTTGCAGCTACAACTGGGAAAGTGCCTTGACAAGAATAAAAAAAAAAAACGATCTACTTGCCAACAGTCCAAAGGGAAACCTCACAATCTCCGCCCACAAAAGAACCCAGACAAAAGGAGATCCACCCCTGAGGAGACAGAAGGAACAGCCCCAAGAGGAACTCCTCCCCTGAGGAGACAAAAGGACCAGCCCCAAGAGGAGCTCCGCCCCTGATGAGCCAGAAGGAACAGCCCCTGAGGAGACAAAAGGACCAGCCCCAAGAGGAGCTCCGCCCCTGATGAGCCAGAAGGAAAAGCCCCAAGAAAAACTCCGCCCCCAATGAGACAAAAGGAACAGCCCCAAGAGAAGCGCCGCCCCTAAGACAGAAGGGACAGCCCAGAAGAGGAGCCCTGCCCTGAGGAGACAGAAGGGACAGCCCAAAAGAGGAGCTCCGTCCCTGAGACAGAAGGGACAGCCCCAAGTTGAGCTCCGCCCCTGCAGAGACAGAAAGAACAGCCCCCACAGTGCTAGGACTGTTGGCAAGTAATAAAAAAACAACACATTTATAAAACAAAGAAGAAAACAAAGTGGTGTTCAGGACATGAAGGTCACACGTACTCCACAGCGGGCGATGCTCCTGTGGTAGAAGTATGAACATTGCTATGTACATAGGAGTTTATTTTCTGGGTGGTATAAGGCTAGACAAGGTGCTAAGGTGGTCTGTTCTACAGACTGCAGGTCGGCAATATCCCCCACTGTACTTTTGTTGATCCGCCTGAAAAGCCGGCGCTTGTTGTGCCCCCGGGGTGTAATGGGTTAAGCATTGCAGCATGTAGTCCCAGCCTTACCTTCAGGAGAACTTTAAATAAGAAGAACAGAAATAATAATCAATGACAGAACGGGGGGGGGGTGGGGGCAGGAAACCCCTCAATGCCGAGCTCTGCAGAGCCCCCACAGGTGAGGGTTCGGTATTTATGATGCAGGAATGCATGCTGGGAAACGTTACGGATGGACAGGTAACAGTGACTGCAAATAATAAATGTCTATAAAAGTGACTGTTCATACAGTGCAGAAATCCTCCAAGCGCCTCCTAGTGGCACATCCTGAACCGCTCTAGGCACTTGGAACTCAAAAACATGCTATTTATTTTTCCACCCTACGATACGGCCCCCACCTCCCTCCAACTTCCCCCCCACCTCCCCATGTATAATTCTCCCAACCGGCGACCCAACGTGTCCTACCCAGAATTCCCTGGCTGAGGACTGCAAGGGGCAAAGTGATTCCCGGAAAGCCACACCCCCCCCCCCCCCCCCCTTGGGGCAGAAACGTCCCGGAGAAGATGCACAAAGGGGAAGGCGATTCGGCTTCCTGCCCCTCGCCTACAGCCGGGCCCTTTACCTTCCAATAAGTGGAGCACATGCTTCATTCAGATTCAAACATACAAATCTCCCTCTATAAGCAGAGTCAGCAGCGCGGCGCACGTTACAGACAGCGGGAACCCCAGAGACACGCCCTCTCCTGACTCTCCATCCACAGAAACCCATTATAAGCATTGGTGGGGCAGAGACCCGAAAGATGTCAGCCACTTCCTGTACTCGAGGGGTTAATCAGGTGGAATAAAATCAAGGCAAGCTTCCCATGAGGGGCGTGTAACACTTGAGACAAGCGAGGAGGCCCGCCCCTTTCCACGACGAAACCTACAGTATCCGCTGAGCAGCCATAAGTCCGTTATACATGGTTATTATTTGGTCATTTACACGTGTAATTGTTTGCTTGATAGGCGGGTCAGGCTTCGTTCTCCGCGGGGGCGGAGCTTGTTATTACAGCGTCAGGCTGGCGGGTCATTCTGTCCAGTTCCTCCTGGACATTGGTCAGTACCGGCTTCTGTCCTGGAGGAGGAGGAGACACAGTCAGTGACCAATAGCTGCGCTATAAAACATCATCACATCTCTTCATACATTGTGGCCAATCTGGATTCTTCTACATATTTATGATAAAGAAAATCCCAATAAGTGTTTATTGATTGGTTGGTGTGACAATGACATCATCATCTCCATACTATGGGGTCCCGGCCATGAATCATTGGCTCACAAACTCCCGCTGTGTACAGAGTGGGTGCCAGGCGAGGAGGGTGTGCATGCGCACGGGGACGCTGGGTTTGTAGGCCGCGACGCAGGGTTTGTAGGCCGCGACGCAGGGTTTGTAGGCCGCGACGCACGGTCTGCAGGCCGCGACGCACGGGGACGCGGGGTTTGTAGGCCGCGACGCAGTGTTTGTAGGCCGCGACGCAGTGTTTGTAGGCCGCGACGCAGTGTTTGTAGGCCGCGACGCAGTGTTTGTAGGCCGCGACGCACGGGGACGCGGGGTTTGTAGGCCGCGACGCACGGTTTGTAGGCCGCGACGCACGGTTTGTAGGCCGCGACGCACGGTTTGTAGGCCGCGACGCACGGTTTGTAGGCCGCGACGCACGGTTTGTAGGCCGCGACGCAGTGTTTGTAGGCCGCGACGCAGTGTTTGTAGGCCGCGACGCAGTGTTTGTAGGCCGCGACGCTTTGTAGGCCGCGACGCACGGTTTGTAGGCCGCGACGCACGGTTTGTAGGCCGCGACGCACGGTTTGTAGGCCGCGACGCACGGTTTGTAGGCCGCGACGCACGGGGACGTGGGTTTTCTGTGTACATCGGTACATTGTGGGCGGGCCGTCCGTGAAAATACAAGCGTATTACACCGGCATTGTGCTCATGGGCCCCGGGGATCCCCCTCCACACCCGTACCTGGTTTCTTTGCTGAATTCGGCGCAGAACTCGGCCCCCCCGGGCTCCCTCCCGGAGATCCCGTCTTTTTACTCAGCAGGCTGTTGAAGAAACTGGCCAAGACACCTTCACTGGCCGCTGCATCTGGAAGAGGAAACATTCAGATTATTAAACAAGAAAACAGAAGAATATTAGGAATCTACCTGAACCCCCCAAACCCCCCCCCTTAAAGTGGAACTGAAAGTGATTGTAAAGGCAGACGGTGCAGTCTATGCATTAAAGTCATTTTTTATAAATAACAAACATGTGACACTTCCCTCCTCTGTGCAGTTGGTTTTGCACAGAGGAGCCCCAATCCTCCTCTTCTCAGGTCCCTCTTTGCTGCTCCTGGCCCCTCCTCCTATAGATGACCCCACAGTCAGCAGCTTCCTATGGGGGGGGAACTGGAGCCGAGTCACAACTCCGTGTGTCCATCCAGACACGGAGCCCTAACCTGGCCCTGCCCCCTCTCTCCCCTGATTGGCTGACTGATTGGATGGACAGCCACAGGAGCCAATTGCACCACTGCTGTGTCTCAGCCAATCAGCAGGAGAGTCCTGGACGGCTTAGACATTCGTGAACATCGCTGGAGAGAGAGGGGGCTCATGTAAGTATTGGGGGGGGTCTCGGGTAAGTTTTGGGGGGGCTCGGGTAAGTATTGGGGGGGCTGCTGCACACAGAAGGTTTTTTATTTTAACGCACAGAACGCCTCTTCTGACTTTACAACGCCATCTATGTGCAGCAGCCCCCCTCATACTTACCCGAGCCCCCCTCTATCCAGCGATGTTGTAGGATCGTCTCGGCTGAGAAAAAGGAGACAATTTTTGAGTGGAGATTCTCATCTACTTTAGTAAATCTGCCTCTGAGGGCCCCAGTCACACCACATGCAGCGAGATACAGCCCCGCCCCCAATCTCGGGGTACCGCCGTTCACACCACATGTAGCCCGCCCCCAATCCGGGTCACCATTCTGGGGGGAACCGCCGTTCACACCACATGCAGCCCGCCCCCAATCCGGGTCACCAACCTCGGGGTACCGCCGTTCACACCACATGCAGCCCGCCCCCAATCCGGGTCACCAACCTCGGGGTACCGCCGTTCACACCACATGCAGCCCGCCCCCAATCCGGGTCACCATTCTCGGGGTACCGCCGTTCACACCACATGTAGCCCGCCCCCAATCCGGGTCACCATCCTCGGGGTACCGCCGTTCACACCACATGCAGCCCGCCCCCAATCCGGGTCACCATCCTCGGGGTACCGCCGTTCACACCACATGCAGCCCGCCCCCAATCCGGGTCACCATTCTGGGGGGAACCGCCGTTCACACCACATGCAGCCCGCCCCCAATCCGGGTCACCATCCTCGGGGTACCGCCGTTCACACCACATGCAGCCCGCCCCCAATCCGGGTCACCATTCTCGGGGTACCGCCGTTCACACCACATGTAGCCCGCCCCCAATCCGGGTCACCATCCTCGGGGTACCGCCGTTCACACCACATGCACCCCGCCCCCAATCCGGGTCACCATCCTCGGGGTACCGCCGCCATTCACACCACATGCAGCCCCTCCCCCAATCCGGGTCACCATTCTGAGGGGAACCGCCGTTCACACCACATGCAGCCCGCCCCCAATCCGGGTCACCAACCTCGGGGTACCGCCATTCACACCACATGTAGCCCGCCCCCAATCCGGGTCACCATCCTCGGGGTACCGCCGTTCACACCACATGCAGCCCGCCCCCAATCCGGGTCACCATCCTCGGGGTACCGCCGTTCACACCACATGCAGCCCGCCCCCAATCCGGGTCACCATTCTGGGGGAACCGCCGTTCAACCACATGCCGCCCCCAATCCGGGTCACACCTCGGGGTACCGCCGTTCACACCACATGCAGCCCGCCCCCAATCCGGGTCACCATCCTCGGGGTACCGCCGTTCACACCACATGCAGCCCGCCCCCAATCCGGGTCACCATTCTCGGGGTACCGCCGTTCACACCACATGTAGCCCGCCCCCAATCCGGGTCACCATCCTCGGGGTACCGCCGTTCACACCACATGCACCCCGCCCCCAATCCGGGTCACCATCCTCGGGGTGCCGCCGTTCACACCACATGCAGCCCCTCCCCCAATCCGGGTCACCATTCTGAGGGGAACCGCCGTTCACACCACATGCAGCCCACCCCCAATCCGGGTCACCAACCTCGGGGTACCGCCGTTCACACCACATGCAGCCCGCCCCCAATCCGGGTCACCAACCTCGGGGTACCGCCGTTCACACCACATGCAGCCCGCCCCCAATCCGGGGTACCGCCATTCACACCACATGTAGCCCGCCCCCAATCCGGGTCACCATCCTCGGGGTACCGCCGTTCACACCACATGCAGCCCGCCCCCAATCCGGGTCACCATTCTGGGGGGAACCGCCGTTCACACCACATGCAGCCCGCCCCCAATCCGGGTCACCATCCTCGGGGTACCGCCGTTCACACCACATGCAGCCCACCCCCAATCTGGGTCACCAACCTCGGGGTACCGCCGCCGTTCACACCACATGAAGCCCGCCCCCAATCCGGGTCACCAACCTCGGGGTACCGCCGTTCACACCACATGCAGCCCGCCCCCAATCCGGGTCACCAACCTCGGGGTACCGCCGTTCACACCACATGCAGCCCGCCCCCAATCCGGGTCACCAACCTCGGGGTACCGCCGTTCACACCACATGCAGCCCGCCCCCAATCCGGGTCACCAACCTCGGGGTACCGCCGTTCACACCACATGCAGCCCGCCCCCAATCCGGGTCACCAACCTCGGGGTACCGCCGTTCACACCACATGCAGCCCGCCCCCAATCCGGGTCACCATTCTCGGGGTACCGCCATTCACACCACAAGAAGCCCGCCCCCAATCCGGGTCACCATTCTGGGGGGAACCGCCGTTCACACCACATGCAGCCCGCCCCAATCCGGGTCACCGCCGTTCACACCACATGCAGCCCGCCCCCAATCCGGGTCACCATTCTGGGGGGAACCGCCGTTCACACCACATGCAGCCCGCCCCCAATCTGGGTCACCATCCTCGGGGTACCGCCGTTCACACCACATGTAGCCCGCCCCCAATCCGGGTCACCATTCTCGGGGTACCGCCGTTCACACCACATGCAGCCCGCCCCCAATCCGGGTCACCAACCTCGGGGTACCGCCGTTCACACCACATGCAGCCCGCCCCCAATCCGGGTCACCATTCTCGGGGTACCGCCATTCACACCACATGTAGCCCGCCCCCAATCCGGGTCACCATTCTGGGGGGAACCGCCGTTCACACCACATGCAGCCCACCCCCAATCCGGGTCACCATCCTCGGGGTACCGCCGTTCACACCACATGTAGCCCGCCCCCAATCCGGGTCACCATTCTGGGGGGAACCGCCGTTCACACCACATGCAGCCCACCCCCAATCCGGGTCACCATCCTCGGGGTACCGCCGTTCACACCACATGCAGCCCGCCCCCAATCCGGGTCACCATCCTCGGGGTACCGCCGTTCACACCACGTGTAGCCCGCCCCCAATCCGGGTCACCATTCTGGGGGGAACCGCCGTTCACACCACATGTAGCCCGCCCCCAATCCGGGTCACCATCCTCGGGGTACCGCCGTTCACACCACATGCAGCCCGCCCCCAATCCGGGTCACCATTCTCGGGGTACCGCCGTTCACACCACATGCAGCCCGCCCCCAATCCGGGTCACCATCCTCGGGGTACCGCCGTTCACACCACATGCACCCCGCCCCCAATCCGGGTCACCATCCTCGGGGTACCGCCGTTCACACCACATGCAGCCCCTCCCCCAATCCGGGTCACCATTCTGAGGGGAACCGCCGTTCACACCACATGCAGCCCGCCCCCAATCCGGGTCACCAACCTCGGGGTACCGCCGTTCACACCACATGCAGCCCACCCCCAATCCGGGTCACCAACCTCGGGTACCGCCGTTCACACCACATGCAGCCCGCCCCCCCCAATCCGGGTCACCAACCTCGGGGTACCGCCGTTCACACCACATGCAGCCCGCCCCCAATCCGGGGTACCGCCATTCACACCACATGTAGCCCGCCCCCAATCCGGGTCACCATCCTCGGGGTACCGCCGTTCACACCACATGCAGCCCACCCCCAATCCGGGTCACCAACCTCGGGGTACCGCCGTTCACACCACATGAAGCCCGCCCCCAATCCGGGTCACCAACCTCGGGGTACCGCCGTTCACACCACATGCAGCCCGCCCCCAATCCGGGTCACCAACCTCGGGGTACCGCCGTTCACACCACATGCAGCCCGCCCCCAATCCGGGTCACCAACCTCGGGGTACCGCCGTTCACACCACATGCAGCCCGCCCCCAATCCGGGTCACCATTCTCGGGGTACCGCCATTCACACCACATGTAGCCCGCCCCCAATCCGGGTCACCATTCTGGGGGGAACCGCCGTTCACACCACATGCAGCCCGCCCCCAATCCGGGTCACCGCCGTTCACACCACATGCAGCCCGCCCCCAATCCGGGTCACCAACCTCGGGGTACCGCCGTTCACACCACATGCAGCCCGCCCCCAATCCGGGTCACCAACCTCGGGGTACCGCCGTTCACACCACATGCAGCCCGCCCCCAATCCGGGTCACCATTCTCGGGGTACCGCCATTCACACCACATGTAGCCCGCCCCCAATCCGGGTCACCATCCTGGGGGTACCGCCGTTCACACCACATGCAGCCCGCCCCCAATCCGGGTCACCATTCTGGGGGGAACCGCCGTTCACACTATTACAGTGAAGTGAAAGAAAAGTACAGCAAACATTTTACTGCAATACAAAACACACAGGAATGTAAATAAAAGCCCAGAGAAGATGGAAGTGACCCCAAAACAAATGCGAGCCTAGGGAAAAATGCGCATCAAACGCTCATAGAACACGCGTGTCAAAAACACGTTACCGCGCATGGAAAAAACATGCAGAAAATGTGCGATTTCCGGAGCGAATGGACCGGAACCTCCACAGATATCACTCATGGAGACTGATGCTGAATTCAGACCTCCTTCTAGGGATTCACATGACTTACTATTGGGATCTGGTTTCTTGACGGCTGCCATGGGTGAAGAGTTGGGCACGGTGGTGGAACCGGTGCGGCCCGGAGTCCGGGGGGAACCTGTGGGGGCTCTCGCCGGTGATTCCTGGAAAACAAAAACACACACGACATTAATGTTCTATTCTGATGTGTCAAATATCAGTAGGGGAGACTCTGGGCTACATGTCTACCAAAGGTGGGGTCACTGGCACTTAATGCTGGCCAGTTCTGGGTCTCTAAAGAAGGACCGTTTAACATGAGAGTCTATGGGACTTTAACCTGGAAGTGGCATAAATCGGTACAGAGGGGGAGGGGCAATAAACCAAAGTCCTCCAATGACAGGGAGGGAATATTTTAAGTGTATCAAAGCTGAAACATTTCATTTATGGAATAAGTTGTGAAGGGTTCTTTTGCCATGTGTCCCCCAATTTGGGAGATTTCCCCGAACATCCATCCTTTCTTTGTCACAAAATCAGCAGCCAATCAAATAGGCATTGAGGGAACCAGTCCGGCGTATTCTCATACTCACCGAGGCTCTTGTGGGAGTGGCCGGCTGCTTCGCCAGGGAAGACTGCCAATAAAAGAATGAGAACAATCACAAGTCTTAAATCAAATGTCTTCCTGCCCCCAATGCCCGTCTGTCCCGCCCAATGCCCGCCTGCCCCGCCCAATGCCCACCAGTCTGACATCTATAAAGCAACTAACAGGGAGCAGACAGATCAGAGAGATTTGGGGAAAAAATGAAATGACGTGCGGACAGTGAACGCCCTGCTCCCTGCGGACAGTGAAAACCCTCCCCTGCTCCCTGCGGACAGTGAACGCCCTCCCCCTGCGGACAGTGAACGCCCTCCCCCTGCGGACAGTGAACGCCCTCCCCCTGCGGACAGTGAACGCCCTCCCCCTGCGGACAGTGAACAGACGTACCTGCTGCTTCATTAGGAAGACCTGCTCATCTTCTGCTGCCACCTCCTTATCATGGACCAGCTAATCAGAGAAGAGAAGAGAAGACGACACATACAGGTTAGGTGGGCATTTCCTGACCGATGGAAATATATAAACCCCTCCCCCTCCAGACCTCCAACTGCAGCATTTCCACCACATCCCTCACAGACGACCACTTACCTTTCTAATAGGCGGCTTTACAATGAAGTCTTCAAAGGCATCTTCAGGTTTGATGCTGGAAAAATTTTCATGCAAAATTCCAATTTTCTTCTCATTGTCCCAACCGGCAGGACTGCGGGAGACATCACAAGAGAGAAAGACAATGAGAACCAACGTCCGTCTCTACTGATAGAACCCGCTGTGCTACACAACCCAGGACCCGGCTGTGCTACACAACCAGACCCGGGACCCCGCAGTGCTACACAACCAGACCCGGCTGTGCTACACAACCCAGGACCCGGCTGTGCTACACAACCGGCAGGACTGCGGGAGACATCACAAGAGAGAAAGACAATGACAACCAACGTCCGTCTCTACTGATAGAACCCGCTGTGCTACACAACCCAGGACCCGGCTGTGCTACACAACCAGACCCGGGACCCCGCAGTGCTACACAACCAGACCCGGCTGTGCTACACAACCCAGGACCCGGCTGTGCTACACAACCGGCAGGACTGCGGGAGACATCACAAGAGAGAAAGACAATGACAACCAACGTCCGTCTCTACTGATAGAACCCGCTGTGCTACACAACCCAGGACCCGGCTGTGCTACACAACCAGACCCGGGACCCCGCAGTGCTACACAACCAGACCCGGCTGTGCTACACAACCCAGGACCCGGCTGTGCTACACAACCGGCAGGACTGCGGGAGACATCACAAGAGAGAAAGACAATGACAACCAACGTCCGTCTCTACTGATAGAACCCGCTGTGCTACACAACCCAGGACCCGGCTGTGCTACACAACCAGACCCGGGACCCCGCAGTGCTACACAACCAGACCCGGCTGTGCTACACAACCGGCAGGACTGCGGGAGACATCACAAGAGAGAAAGACAATGAGAACCAACGTCCGTCTCTACCGATAGAACCCACTGTGCTACACAACCAGACCCGGGACCCCGCAGTGCTACACAACCACAACCCGGGACCCCGCAGTGCTACACGACCGGCAGGACTGCGGGAGACATCACAAGAGAGAAAGAAAGACAATGAGAACCAACGTCCACCTCTACCGAGCACCTGATAGAACCCGGCTGTGCTACACGACCACAACCCGGGACCCCGCAGTGCTACACAACCAGACCCGGGACCCCGCAGTGCTACACAACCACAACCCGGGACCCCGCAGTGCTACACGACCGGCAGGACTGCCGGAGACATCACAAGAGAGAAAGAAAGACAATGAGAACCAACGTCCGCCTCTACCGAGCACCTGATAGAACCCGGCTGTGCTACACGACCACAACCCGGGACCCCGCAGTGCTACACAACCACAACCCGGGACCCCGCAGTGCTACACAACCAGACCCGGGACCCCGCAGTGCTACACAACCACAACCCGGGACCCCGCAGTGCTACACAACCACAACCCGGGACCCCGCAGTGCTACACAACCACAACCCGGGACCCCGCAGTGCTACACGACCGGCAGGACTGCCGGAGACATCACAAGAGAGAAAGAAAGACAATGAGAATCAACGTCCACCTCTACCGATAGAACCCGGCTGTGCTACACAACCCGGGACCCCGCAGTGCTACACAACCAGACCCGGGACCCCGCAGTGCTACACAACCAGACCCAGGACCCCGCAGTGCTACACGACCAGACCCAGGACCCCGCAGTGCTACACGACCGGCAGAACTGCGGGAGACATCACAAGAAAGAAAGAAAGACAATGAGAACCAACGTCCGCCTCTACCGATAGAACCCGGCTGTGCTACACAACCAGACCCGGGACCCCGCAGTGCTACACAACCACAACCCGGGACCCCGCAGTGCTACACAACCCAGGACCCGGGACCCCGCAGTGCTACACAACCAGACCCGGGACTGAGAGTATGCAATGCTTTTTTTTTTATAAGAGATAAACTGATCCTCTAAGACAGAGGTTCTCAACCTTTCTAGTGCCGTGACCCCTTGATAAAATTTCCCAAGTTGTGGTGACCCCTACCAGTAAAAATGTTCGTAGCGTGGGTTGTCAACACCCAAGGCAAGACAAGTAATTTGCGCCCCACACCCTTACATTTGTAAAGTATTAAAAACCCTTATGGTATGAGAATTGGGATGAGGGGCGGTGCCGGGGGGGAGAGAGTTGGGATGAGGGGCGGTGACGGGGGGGGAGAGAGTTGGGATGAGGGGCGGTGACGGGGGGGGAGAGAGTTGGGATGAGGGGCGGTGACGGGGGGGAGAGTTGGGATGAGGGGCGGTGACGGGGGGGGGAGAGTTGGGATGAGGGGCGGTGCCGGGGGGGGGGGGGGAGAGTTGGGATGAGGGGCGGGGCGGGGGGGGGGGGGGGGGGGGGGGGGGGAGGAAGGGGGGATGAGGGGGGAGGGGGAGGAGGGGGGTGGCGGGGGGGGGGGGGGAGGGGGGAGGGGAGGGGGGGGGAGTTGGGAGGGGGGGGAGGGGAGGGTGGGGGGGCGGGGGAGGGGGGGGGGGGGGGGGGGGGAGTTGGGATGAGGGGCGGTGACGAGGGGGGGGAGAGTTGGGATGAGGGGCGGTGACGGGGGGGAGAGTTGGGATGAGGGGCGGTGACGGGGGGGGGGAGAGTTGGGATGAGGGGCGGTGACGGGGGGGGGGAGAGTTGGGATGAGGGGCGGTGACGGGGGGGGGGGGTTGGGAGAGGGGCGGTGACGGGGGGGGGGAGAGTGGGATGAGGGGCGGGCGGTGACGGGGGGGGGGGGGAGAGGGGCGGTGAGGGGGGGGGGGAGAGTGGGATGAGGGAGGGCGGTGGGGGGGGGGGGGTGGGATGAGGGGCGGTGACGGGGGGGGGAAGAGTTGGGATGAGGGGCGGTGACGGGGGGGGGGAGTTGGGATGAGGGGGCGGTGACGGGGGGGGGGAGGAGGGTTGGGGATGAGGGGCGGGAGGTGCCGGGGGGGGGGGGGGAGAGTTGGGATGAGGGGCGGTGACGGGGGGGGGGGGGGGGGGGGGGGAGAGTTGGGATGAGGGGCGGTGACGGGGGGGGGAGAGTTGGGATGAGGGGCGGTGACAGGGGGGGAGAAGGGGGGCGGGGGAGGGGGGGGGGGGGGGGGAGTTGGGGGGAGGGGGCGGTGACGGGGGGGAGGGGGGGGGGGGGGGGGACGGGAGGGGGAGAGTTGGGATGAGGGGCGGTGACGGGGGGGGAGAGTTGGGGATAGGGGGCGGTGACGGGGGGGGAGAGAGTTGGGGATGAGGGGCGGATCGACCAGGAGGGAGGGGAGAGAGTTGGGATGAGGGGGTGACGGGGGGGGAGAGTTGGGATGAGGGGCGGTGATGGGGGGGAGAGTTGGGATGAGGGGCGGTGCTGGGAGGGGGGGGGGGGGGGGGGGATGGGATTAGTTCTGATCGACCAACTTAAGTGCTCTTGATGAAGGTCATTTTCTGATCTGAGAACTGTAGTGGGGACTTTTAATGGGAACTCTAATCACAGGTGGTGTTACTCTCTGTGTCTCCCACTACACATTCCTCACCAGTCAGCTGACCTAAAGTCTCTGCCCCCCCCCCCCCAGCCGTGTTGTGAACTGAATGGGCGGCTCCAAAGAGGCCGAGTGGGTGGCTGTGGGCTCCAGGAACAGCCCTGCTGGGTGGCTGCAAAAGAGGTGGGGGCTTCAGGAACATCCCAGGATTCGGTGACCCCTGGCAAATCATCATTTGACCCCCGAGGGGATCCTGACCCCCCCAGGTTGAGAACCACTGCCCTAGACATGCAGCCATTCTGATCCTATCCTGCGCTGTACACACAATGCACACAATTTAGGAATAAAGATGGGGAATGACTTACATGAAGACGGCGTCCTTCTCCACCACCAGCGCCGGAGTACTGAAGAGAAATCCGTACATTTTATGGACGATGTATTTGTACAGCAAGTCCACGTTCTTCTCTTCCTTCACAGAAGAATATATTAAAGCCGCGCCGTCTGTCACTCACATTGAGGAGAAATCCGGAGAAGAGGATGGAGAATTCCGATATCCACACATAAACCACATACAGTGCTGGGAAAAAGTATTTACCCCCCTCTGGATCTGCATATTTGTCACACTTGGGGTGATCACAAGCATTGGGTACACATGGCAGGGTGTCTGTGGAGAGGGCACATCTATGAAGCGTCTCGCTGAGGGCGCAGAGCGGGCCGCGCCGGTGGTTGCCGACACTTCCTGGAACCCACAGGGAGCCAGGGGGTGATGTCACTACCAGGATGTGATGGACTAGTAGTGACATCATCCCATGGTTCCCTGTGCATTCCAGATCCAGGAAGCGTTGGCAAACACCGGCGCAGCCCGCTCTGAGCCATCGGCGAGAACCCTCACAACAGATAACCTGCCATGTGTACCCAATGCTTGTGATTACTTCCCTCTTCTGAGTACTGATATTCATTTGTGTAATAAATCTGTTATACTACACTTAGAGTGGCGCCTCTGCTTCATCCCCAGAAGAGGCTTCTTACTTTACACTGGGCTGCCTCTCCATAACATGGACTATATGGACTTTTATTGGTCAATTTTAATTCCTTTGACCTTTTTTACCCCTTTCTGACATCCAACAAGCTGGCATGACACCACTCAGCTTGATGCAAGTGACTTATCTATGTGGATAGAATTATGTGCAATGCACAGCAATGAACCAAAAACAGGACATGCAGCAGAGGAAGACGCGGGTCACCTCAGCGCACGGCGGGTTGTGTGTTGCCTGCAGGGTGGGTACAGGCTGTATCTGTAGATTGAGGGCCCTAGAAAGGGGCCCAATGTAAGTTCTGTGTGTTACCACAACACAGGGGTCTGCAGGAGGTCTCAGGGGTTTATGGGCTCTTCTCTTCATTTATAAAGCCCGGCCATCTCAGCATGACAGGCCAGACCCGCCGGTCTACGGTCAGTTTAACCAAAAAATGGAGAACCTCTTATTTTCCTTGGTAGCCGCCCCCCATTGCTCCATTCACCCCCCAGGAGGGAGGATAGGAATCCCTGTGACACAGAGGAGACTCTACACCCCCCCCCCCCCCCATCTCACAGCACTGGGCCAACTAACAATACGATGAGTTTATTTTCTCTCCCATTATCCTAACATGACAGCGAAGGAGGAGCTTAGATCCGAGACCCAACCCACCTGAGGGATCCTGCCAGGAAGCGGTCACTGTACTGGGCCAATAATGAATTACGGCATCGCTCCTCCCCCCTTCTAAATATTTAGAAATGAATTATATTCAGGCACAAAATAAAATTAAGGTGGGGGGGGAGGGGCTGTACTCTTCTCCAAAAAAGGGGCAAAACGATCCAATCACAAAGCTGCTGACCGATCCCACATTATACTTTACATTCCGCCCAGAGAATTCTATATGATCGGATGTAATAAAGCGGTTTGGCATTGGAAAGGATACACTGCAGGCAGAACCTCCGGATGTGAGATTGGATGAAGTCGAAGTGCTCCTCTCTGTAGTCGTGTTCCTTTTCCAGCACGCTGACCGCGTCGCACTGCGAGAGGACGAGACAAAGTCACAGTCACCACCTGTACCCCAATCTGGGCGAGATTCATGGACTGATCACCACGGGCAGCAGAGTGCGACACAGACAGAATACATCTCCGCCAACCCCCCTCCCCCCCCCCCCAATCACTTACCTGACATCTCCCACAATGCTTATATTTTATATAAAGTGCTAATGAGCCATCAGTCCTCCCCAGAGGAGTATCAATAACCAGTGAGGCGGCCGTACCGGATGGGGGATGGGGGGGGGGGGGTGAAGAGCTGAACTAAGAAATGAACTCTTAGGCTTCATATACACTGGCCCATCTTTACCGCCACAAAATTGCAGCACGTTTTTGGTACAGTTTGTGTGCCCTGGAGCGTATAGCTCACCGGCCACCCCTGGAGCAACGGGGCATGTCGTGGACGGCCCAGCACGTAGCTAAAGGCCGGCACACGCTCTATGGCCGAACATGGGGGGAGTACAAAGATCGAGGATCCAGCCTGTCACCTAGTCGGCAGTTGATTGTTGATCTCAGATTCCAAAAATGCAAAGAAAATTGAAAAAAAATCTCCAGAGCACATGGGCCCAGAGGAGCCGTGTCATTCTCCTTGCTAGGCAGAAAAAAACCTGGGGCTGCAGATGCAGAGAGTGGGGGATGTAACCGGGGGATTGGGTGTCCTTTTTCCCCACAAATAGAGATTTATTTAGGTGGTATTTGATTACCTCTGCGGTTGTTATTTTTTGCGCTATAAACAAAAAAAAGAGCGACAATTTAAAAAAAAAATTTTTTTTTTACTTGTTGCTATAATAAATATCCCATTTTTTATTTTTCGGTCCGCTCCGTGTGTCCGTCGGCTCAGCGGGGGGTCTCCGCTGAGCTGTCGGGCGGTCCCCGCACACTATGCAGGGACCGCCCCGTCTCTCCTCCGCTCTCCCCTATGGGGAATCGGATGGAAACGGACCGTCTGTCCGTTTGCATCCGATCCGTTTGGCCGGACGGAAGAAAAATAGGACATTCTTCCGTCCGAAAAAACGGATGCGGATCTGGCGGACGTTAGCGGATGCATCACCCGCTAACGGATCCGCTCCCATAGGGGCCCATTACAAGTCCCTTAATGGACTTGTAATTAGCAGACCGTTCGTCCGCTAGTGTGAAAGGACCCTAAGGCCGATATTGCGGCGGACACTTTTGACACAAATTTGGGACCATTCACATTTAAAAATGCACTAATTACTGTATAAATGTGACTGGCAGGGAAGGGGTTAACACTAGGGGGTGAGGAAGGGGTTAAATGTATTCCCTGGGTGTGTTCTAACTGTGTGGGGGGAGGGGGTGACCGATGCTGTGTCCCTATGTACAAGGGACACAGATCGGTCTCCTCTCTCCCTGACAGGATGTGGAGCTCTGTGTTTACACCCCATCATTACACACAGAGCTCCACGTCAATGCTGTCACCTGCTGTGTTCCCGCCGATTGCGTGTACCCAACGGACATCGCGGCCGACAGGTACATGCATCGGCTCTTTAGCGATGTGCCGGGACAGTGTTTACCTGCCGCGCGCCACCCAGTGGCACACACGGTAATGCACTTAAAAAGACGTCCACCCGGCACTTGGGAGCTGCGCTGTGGACGTCTTTTGTCCATAGCACGGATCTCAAGTGGTTAACACTTAACATGCTGTTTTTCTGCCTAGTCAGGAGGATAAAACCCTAAAAGGATCAGATGCTGCCGTGTCCGTCCATGAATGGAAGAGAAACAAACCTCTAGTGTCCCTTTAAGTACGCCCGTGAGAACGAGGCTTTAGGGATCCAACCACTTCTGAAGAATGAAAGACTTCTATGGATTTGGCCCCCGCTCTACTTGTGGTTACCGA
>JAJQKJ010002880.1:160000-237946 GCA_029574335.1 Rana kukunoris
GAAAGAGAAAGAGAGAGACAGAAAGAGCGCGCAGGGGAAAGGAGAGAGCGCAGAGCCGGCCACTCCCACCCCCTCCAGATTCACCAGCTTTGAGAACTGAACGACTGGCGGTGTTTGATCGCTCGGTTCTCAGTGTTGGAACTGGAAAGTGACAGATGCTGCATCTACCTATGAAAGTAAAATGTTTTCCCCGTACTTCTCTTTTAATGCATTAAGGTAAAAACAGATGCAGACTGGGTGGCTCAGGAGCGAGCACACACGCACAAGTGGCTTTCCATGGGGGCACTCAGAGGAGGAGGGGCCTGGAGCACTGAGGGAAGACCCCCAAGGAAAGGAGGATTGGGGGCGGATATCAGATTATTTTTGGTCACGTGGTGGAAATTTGTGAATTTAGTTGTCGGACGTTCAGTAGATTTAATGATCATTTATTGATGAAGTGATCGGTATTTAGTGACAAAACTTTCACTCTTCATGTTTACACAGAACTCATCCGCCTGGCATGCGCTGATCCCGCCATCAAATGGCTCATTGTATTTGGACGATATCCCCGTAATTTGTCACGCAGCTGCTGCTTGGCACTGACGGGCGCTGTAAATCGCTGGGAAGAGGCGCAGAGCCACGCGCTACAAACACTCTAAACCAGGAGACTCGACACCGCCAATTCCCCCCGACAGCGGCGACACCACCAATACCGCCAATTCCCCCCGACAGCGGCGACGCCGCCAATTCCCCCCGACAGCGGCGACACCGCCAATTCCCCGAAGTCTTACATCTCGTCTGTCTGCAGCGTCTCACCTCCCAGCAAACGCCGGATATAAAGCCTCAGATTACTTTGGTGTGGCTCATAAAATCTTTGTTTGAACGAGTCCGGCCCTTCCAGCCACACCCAACAATGTGTCATCCGGGGGGGGGGGGGGGGGGGAGGGGCACACCTCTCCCTGCAGGTGCTGCTGTCATCTCCTCTATAAATGGGGGGCAGTGACCGGGGAGAAGCACTCCCAATATGTACATTTCAGGGCAGTGACTCCATGCAGTGTAAGGGGGGGGGGGGGGGGGGGGTACTAAAACTAGCGGTGCCTTAGTGATCGGCCAGAGGAGCAGCGAGGGCCTCCTATGAGACGCGGTGATGTCACTGCTCTCCGTTCTCCTCACTGGAAGGGAAGCTGTACTTGAGAATCCGCTTCTCCCTGCTTTATCCAATCAGTGGATTGTGCTCCCCTCCCCCGCTGCCTCCTGATCATTTCCTGACCAATCAGAGAGCAGCTCTGACACGAGGAACCAATACCGTGCTCCGATACCAAGCGTGACCCCAGTACAAGTCAGGAACGGGTTCCTGCGGTTGGATTGGCATCAATGTAAAACAAGTGAATGTATCGGTCGGTACGGATAGCCGGGCGAGTGTCAGCTCTGCGGTTCTGGGATCAGTTCCCCTGTGAGGATCAGATTCTCCGTACTGCAGAAATCTCTTGGGTAACAGGGATTGTATTCTGCAAAGCGGTGCTGTGTACATCAGAGGGGGGGGGGGGGGTCTTTGTAGATCAGAGAGGGGTGTGTCTTTGTAGATCAGAGAGGGGTGTGTCTTTGTAGATCAGAGAGGGGTGTGTCTTTGTAGATCAGAGAGGGGTGTGTCTTTGTAGATCAGAGAGGGGTGTGTCTTTGTAGATCAGAGAGGGGTGTGTCTTTGTAGATCAGAGGGGGGTGTGTCTTTGTAGATCAGGGGGCGCGTCCCGTACACCAGGGGGCGCGTCCCGTACACCAGGGGGCGCGTCCCGTACACCAGGGGGCGCGTCCCTGTACACCAGGGGGCGCGTCCCTGTACACCAGGGGGCGCGTCCCTGTACACCAGGGGGCGCGTCCCTGTACACCAGGGGGCGCGTCCCTGTACACCAGGGGGCGCGTCCCTGTACACCAGGGGGCGCGTCCCTGTACACCAGGGGGGCGCGTCCCTGTACACCAGGGGGCGCGTCCCTGTACACCAGGGGGCGCGTCCCTGTACACCAGGGGGCGCGTCCCTGTACACCAGGGGGCGCGTCCCTGTACACCAGGGGGCGCGTCCCTGTACACCAGGGGGCGCGTCCCTGTACACCAGGGGGCGCGTCCCTGTACACCAGGGGGCGCGTCCCTGTACACCAGGGGGGCGCGTAGACCAGGGGGGCGCGTAGACCAGGGGGGCGCGTAGACCAGGGGGGCGCGTAGAGCAGGGGGGCGCGTAGACCAGGGGGGCGCGTAGACCAGGGGGGCGCGTAGACCAGGGGGGCGCGTAGACCAGGGGGGCGCGTAGACCAGGGGGGCGCGTAGACCAGGGGGGTAGACCAGGGGGGCGCGTAGACCAGGGGGGCGCGTAGACCAGGGGGGCGCGTCCCGTAGACCAGGGGGGCGCGTCCCGTAGACCAGGGGGCGTGTCTTTGTAGACCAGGGGGCGTGTCTTTGTAGACCAGGGGGCGTGTCTTTGTAGACCAGGGGGCGTGTCTTTGTAGACCAGGGGGGGTGTCTTTGTAGACCAGGGGGCGTGTCTTTGTAGACCAGGGGGCGTGTCTTTGTAGACCAGGGGGCGTGTCTTTGTAGACCAGGGGGCGTGTCTTTGTAGACCAGGGGGCGTGTCTTTGTAGACCAGGGGGCGTGTCTTTGTAGACCAGGGGGCGTGTCTTTGTAGACCAGGGGGCGTGTCTTTGTAGACCAGGGGGCGTGTCTTTGTAGACCAGGGGGCGTGTCTTTGTAGACCAGGGGGCGTGTCTTTGTAGACCAGGGGGCGTGTCTTTGTAGACCAGGGGGCGTGTCTTTGTAGACCAGGGGGCGTGTCTTTGTAGACCAGGGGGCGTGTCTTTGTAGACCAGGGGGCGTGTCTTTGTAGACCAGGGGGCGTGTCTTTGTAGACCAGGGGGCGTGTCTTTGTAGACCAGGGGGCGTGTCTTTGTAGACCAGGGGGCGTGTCTTTGTAGACCAGGGGGCGTGTCTTTGTAGACCAGGGGGCGTGTCTTTGTAGACCAGGGGGTGTGTCTTGTAGATCAGAACACTCACCGTCTCGGTCCTCATCATGGATGCTGAGATACAAGTACTCCAGGCCCCGCCCCTTCTTGTTGTGTTCGGCTCCTTGTAGTTTGGCCATCAGCGTCGTCTTCCCCGAGGCGTCTTCTCCTGATGGAGACAAAAGCAGAAAGAGTCGTCACCACCGACCAATCACAGCGGACTCTACACTGAGGGGACAGGGAGGGGCAATGGAGAGGCTGCACCCGGGGCAAGGGAGAGGCTGCACCCGGGGCAAGGGAGAGGCTGCACTCCAGGCAATGGAGAGGCTGCACCCGGGGCAATGGAGAGGCTGCACCCGGGGCAATGGAGAGGCTGCACTCGGGGCAATGGAGAGGCTGCACCCGGGGCAATGGAGAGGCTGCACCCGGGGCAATGGAGAGGCTGCACCCGGGGCAATGGAGAGGCTGCACCCGGGGCAATGGAGAGGCTGCATTCGCTCGGACGGTCACACTTGGAATGAATTTTATTGGTTCACAGAATGTTGGGGGAAATGTTCGGCCCTCCCACATGTTCCCTCCATCAAATGTGACCGTCTTTAAAAAAAAGTTTGGACACCCCTGGCCTATATAGAAGAGGAGGGATAGAGGAGTGGGTGGGGTTGAACCCCCCGGGGGGGAGGTAGGTGGGGGGTGTACAGCTGTATAACTCCATATGAAAAGGGCCCAATCCCATCGAGCCCCCTGATTGGATGATCTCTGTGCCCCTCCTACTCACCAAACACCAGGATGTTCTTCCCGGACGGCAGCTTGTTACTCGCTCTGGTGGACACTTCACTGAGGATCGACGACCTGAGGAGGAGAGAGAAGACTTGTCCATCAGTGCCACCCCCACAGTGTCCATCAGTGCCACCCCACAGTGCCCATCAGTGCCACCCCCACAGTGTCCATCAGTGCCACCCCCACAGTGTCCATCAGTGCCACCCCCACAGTGCCCATCAGTGCCACCCCCACAGTGTCCATCAGTGCCACCCCCACAGTGTCCATCAGTGCCACCCCCACAGTGTCCATCAGTGCCACCCCCACAGTGTCCATCAGTGCCACCCCACAGTGCCCATCAGTGCCACCCCCACAGTGCCCAGTGCCACCCCACAGTGTCCATCAGTGCCACCCCCACAGTGTCCATCAGTGCCACCCCCACAGTGTCCATCAGTGCCACCCCACAGTGCCCAGTGCCACCCCCACAGTGCCCATCAGTGCCACCCCCACAGTGTCCATCAGTGCCACCCCCACAGTGTCCATCAGTGCCACCCCCACAGTGCCCATCAGTGCCACCCCCACAGTGTCCATCAGTGCCACCCCCACAGTGTCCATCAGTGCCACCCCCACAGTGTCCATCAGTGCCACCCCCACAGTGTCCATCAGTGCCACCCCCACAGTGTCCATCAGTGCCACCCCACAGTGCCATCAGTGCCACCCCACAGTGTCCATCAGTGCCACCCCACAGTGTCCATCAGTGCCACCCCACAGTGTCCATCAGTGCCACCCCCACAGTGTCCATCAGTGCCACCCCCACAGTGTCCATCAGTGCCACCCCCACAGTGTCCATCAGTGCCACCCCCACAGTGTCCATCAGTGCCACCCCACAGTGTCCATCAGTGCCACCCCCACAGTGTCCCATCAGTGCCACCCCCACAGTGTCCATCAGTGCCACCCCCACAGTGTCCATCAGTGCCACCCCCACAGTGTCCATCAGTGCCACCCCCACAGTGTCCATCAGTGCCACCCCCACAGTGTCCATCAGTGCCACCCCCACAGTGTCCATCAGTGCCACCCCCACAGTGTCCATCAGTGCCACCCCCACAGTGTCCATCAGTGCCACCCCCACAGTGTCCATCAGTGCCACCCCCACAGTGTCCATCAGTGCCACCCCCACAGTGTCCATCAGTGCCACCCCCACAGTGTCCATCAGTGCCACCCCCACAGTGTCCATCAGTGCCACCCCCACAGTGTCCATCAGTGCCACCCCCACAGTGTCCATCAGTGCCACCCCCACAGTGTCCATCAGTGCCACCCCACAGTGTCCATCAGTGCCACCCCACAGTGTCCATCAGTGCCACCCCACAGTGTCCATCAGTGCCACCCCACAGTGTCCATCAGTGCCACCCCACAGTGTCCATCAGTGCCACCCCACAGTGTCCATCAGTGCCACCCCACAGTGTCCATCAGTGCCACCCCACAGTGTCCATCAGTGCCACCCCACAGTGTCCATCAGTGCAACCCCACAGTGACCATCAGTGCCACCCCACAGTGACCATCAGTGCCACCCCACAGTGACCATCAGTGCCACCCCACAGTGACCATCAGTGCCACCCCACAGTGCCAATCCATGCCTAGTGCCCATCAGTGCCCCCTACGAGTGCCCATCAGTGCCGCCTCATCGGTGCCCATCAGTGCCCGTAATTGAAAGAGAAAACGTACTTATTTACAAAAAGTTAACAGAAAAAAATAAAAATGTCGCGCAAAAGATAAAACCCGCCGAGATGATGAAATATCAGCAAATAATCTCTGTGTGGGGGGGAGGGGGGGTGCCAGTTGTGTTTGGGGTCAGTGCAGCACGACCGCGCAATCGTCATTCAAAGTGCGACAGCGCTGAAAGCTGAAAATTGGCCCGGGAGGTGCCCCCCCCCCCCGGTATGGGAGTGGTTACGGCGGGGCAAAAGGGGCTGCTGCCCGGGGCCCAGTCATTGTTGTGGGCGGGGCTTGGGATCTAGGAGCCAGAAAACACGCCCCGCCGGCGCGCAGAAGAGCGAGAGTGATAATTCTAGGCCTCCTCTGTGACACAAATCATACAACCTGTGGAGATTTGGAAGTAGCGGAGATTTGGCGCGGTTCCGTGACGCGTTGGGTGTCTATGACATCATCACACCACATAATCGCCATAACTTCACCGCTCTCTTATATTTGTAATTCAGGAAACAAATTTTCCCCCAAATAAAAGACGTTTGAAAAATGATTGCGCAAATTCGGTGCGAGAAAAAACGTTGCAAGGAGACCGCCATTTTATTCCCCGGGGTCTCTGCTAAGGAAACAGGTCTAGTGTTTGGGGGGGTCTGAGGAACGATGACATGTGGGGGGCCCCCAGGGTCATCATCAGCATTCCCACTCTACAGAGAATGGGAGGGGCAATCTGACACAGAGGGGGAGGAGACTAAACACTGGAGTGGAATGGAAGCAGCTGATTGGAGGAAAACCCCAAGCCCCTCCCCTGGGAGGTACAGAGCGGTCAGCCTGACATGAATAGTATGGAAGATCTCAGAGGGATGAGAAAGGAATCATCATCAGCAAACCCACCCATTACCCTTCTATGAGGAGGGGGTCTCTACTGTCAGAGCAGTGCATGTTGGGAGGGGGTCTCTCCTGTAAGAGGGGGGAGAGCTGTGCATGGTGGGAGGGGGTCTCTACTGTCAGAGGGGGGAGGGGGTCTCTCCTGTCAGAGGGGGGAGAGCAGTGCATGGTGGGGTGGGAGGGGGTCGAGCAGTGCATGGTGGGAGGGGATCTCTCCTGTCAGAGGGGGAGAGCAGTGCATGATGGGAGGGGAGGGGTTCTGTCCGGTGGGGAGGGGTTCTCTCCTGTCAGAGGGGGAGAGCAGTACATGATGGGTGGGAGGGGTTCTCTCCGGTGGGGAGGGGGTCTCTCCTGTCAGAGGGGGAGAGCAGTGCATGGTGGGGAGGGATCTCTCCTGTCAGAGCAGTGCATGGTGGGAGGGAATCTCTCCTGTCAGAGGGGGAGAGCAGTACATGATGGGTGGGAGGGGTTCTCTCCGGTGGGGAGGGGGTCTCTCCTGTCAGAGGGGGAGAGCAGTACATGATGGGTGGGAGGGGTTCTCTCGGTGGGGAGGGGGTCTCTCCTGTCAGAGGGGGAGAGCAGTACATGATGGGTGGGAGGGGTTCTCTCCGGTGGGGAGGGGGTCTCTCCTGTCAG
This sequence comes from Rana kukunoris, assembly GCA_029574335.1. Classification (NCBI taxonomy): domain Eukaryota; kingdom Metazoa; phylum Chordata; class Amphibia; order Anura; family Ranidae; genus Rana; species Rana kukunoris. The sequence goes on from JAJQKJ010002880.1 coordinate 166,948, forward strand.
AGGGGGAGAGCAGTGCATGGTGGAAGGGGGTCTCTCCTGTCAGAGGGGGGAGAGCAGTGCATGGTGGGGTGGGAGGGGGTCTTTCCTGTCAGAGGGGGAGAGCAGTGCATGGTAGGAGGGGGTCTCTCCTGTCAGAGGGGGAGAGCAGTGCATGATGGGAGGGGGGTCTCTCCTGTCAGAGGGGGGAGAGCAGTACATGATGGGAGGGGATCTCTCCGGTGGGGAGGGGGTCTCTCCTGTCAGAGGGGGAGAGCAGTGCATGGTGGGTGGGAGGGGTTCTCTCCGGTGGGGAGGGGGTCTCTCCTGTCAGAGGGGGAGAGCAGTGCATGGTGGGTGGGAGGGGTTCTCTCCGGTGGGGAGGGGGTCTCTCCTGTCAGAGGGGGAGAGCAGTGCATGATGGGAGGGGGTCTCTCCTGTCAGAGGGGGGAGAGCAGTGCATGGTGGGAGGGGGTCTCTCCTGTCAGAGGGGGGAGAGCAGTGCATGGTGGGAGGGGGTCTCTCCTGTCAGAGGGGGAGAGCAGTACATGATGGGTGGGAGGGGATCTCTCTGGTGTGGAGGGGATCTCTCCTGTCAGAGGGGGAGAGCAGTACATGATGGGAGGGGATCTCTCCGGTGGGGAGGGGGTCTCTCCTGTCAGAGGGGGAGAGCAGTGCATGGTGGGTGGGAGGGGTTCTCTCCGGTGGGGAGGGGGTCTCTCCTGTCAGAGGGGGAGAGCAGTGCATGGTGGGTGGGAGGGGTTCTCTCCGGTGGGGAGGGGGTCTCTCCTGTCAGAGGGGGAGAGCAGTGCATGGTGGGTGGGAGGGGTTCTCTCCGGGTGGGGAGGGGGTCTCTCCTGTCAGAGGGGGGAGAGCAGTGCATGGTGGGTGGGAGGGGTTCTCTCCGGTGGGGGGGGGTTCTCTCCTGTCAGAGGGGGAGAGCAGTGCATGATGGGAGGGGGTCTCTCCTGTCAGAGGGGGGAGAGCAGTGCATGGTGGGAGGGGGTCTCTCTGTCAGAGGGGGGAGAGCAGTGCATGGTGGGAGGGGGTCTCTCCTGTCAGAGGGGGGAGAGCAGTACATGATGGGTGGGAGGGGCTCTCTCTGGTGTGGAGGGGATCTCTCCTGTCAGAGGGGAGAGCAGTACATGATGGGAGGGGATCTCTCCGGTGGGGAGGGGGTCTCTCCTGTCAGAGGGGGAGAGCAGTGCATGGTGGGTGGGAGGGGTTCTCTCCGGTGGGGAGGGGGTCTCTCCTGTCAGAGGGGGAGAGCAGTGCATGGTGGGTGGGAGGGGTTCTCTCCGGTGGGGAGGGGGTCTCTCCTGTCAGAGGGGGAGAGCAGTACATGATGGGTGGGAGGGGGTCTCTCCTGTCAGAGGGGGAGAGCAGTGCATGATGGGTGGGAGGGGTTCTCTCCGGTGGGGAGGGGGTCTCTCCTGTCAGAGGGGGAGAGCAGTACATGATGGGTGGGAGGGGGTCTCTCCTGTCAGAGGGGGAGAGCAGTACATGATGGGTGGGAGGGGTTCTCTCCGGTGGGGAGGGGGTCTCTCCTGTCAGAGGGGGAGAGCAGTACATGATGGGTGGGAGGGGTTCTCTCCGGTGGGGAGGGGGTCTCTCCTGTCAGAGGGGGAGAGCAGTACATGATGGGTGGGAGGGGTTCTCTCCGGTGGGGAGGGGGTCTCTCCTGTCAGAGGGGGAGAGCAGTACATGATGGGTGGGAGGGGTTCTCTCCGGTGGGGAGGGGGTCTCTCCTGTCAGAGGGGGAGAGCAGTACATGATGGGTGGGAGGGGTTCTCTCCGGTGGGGAGGGGGTCTCTCCTGTCAGAGGGGGAGAGCAGTACATGATGGGTGGGAGGGGTTCTCTCCGGTGGGGAGGGGGTCTCTCCTGTCAGAGGGGGGAGAGCAGTGCATGATGGGGAGGGATCTCTCCTGTCAGAGCAGTGCATGGTGGGAGGGAATCTCTCCTGTCAGAGGGGGAGAGCAGTACATGAGGGGAGGGGGTCTCTCCTGTCAGAGGGGGAGAGCAGTACATGATGGGTGGGAGGGGTTCTCTCCGGTGGGGAGGGGGTCTCTCCTGTCAGAGGGGGAGAGCAGTGCATGGTGGGTGGGAGGGGTTCTCTCCGGTGGGGAGGGGGTCTCTCCTGTCAGAGGGGGAGAGCAGTGCATGGTGGGTGGGAGGGGTTCTCTCCGGTGGGGAGGGGGGTCTCTCCTGTCAGAGGGGGAGAGCAGTGCATGGTGGGTGGGAGGGGTTCTCTCCGGTGGGGAGGGGGTCTCTCCTGTCAGAGGGGGAGAGCAGTACATGATGGGTGGGAGGGGGTCTCTCCTGTCAGAGGGGGAGAGCAGTGCATGATGGGTGGGAGGGGTTCTCTCCGGTGGGGAGGGGGTCTCTCCTGTCAGAGGGGGGAGAGCAGTACATGATGGGTGGGAGGGGGTCTCTCCTGTCAGAGGGGGAGAGCAGTACATGATGGGTGGGAGGGGTTCTCTCCGGTGGGGAGGGGGTCTCTCCTGTCAGAGGGGGAGAGCAGTACATGATGGGTGGGAGGGGTTCTCTCCGGTGGGGAGGGGGTCTCTCCTGTCAGAGGGGGGAGAGCAGTCCATGATGGGTGGGAGGGGTTCAATCCGGTGGGGGGGGGGTCTCTCCTGTCAGAGGGGGAGAGCAGTACATGATGGGTGGGAGGGGTTCTCTCCGGTGGGGAGGGGGTCTCTCCTGTCAGAGGGGGAGAGCAGTACATGATGGGTGGGAGGGGTTCTCTCCGGTGGGGAGGGGGTCTCTCCTGTCAGAGGGGGGAGAGCAGTGCATGATGGGGAGGGATCTCTCCTGTCAGAGCAGTGCATGGTGGGAGGGAATCTCTCCTGTCAGAGGGGGAGAGCAGTACATGAGGGGAGGGGGTCTCTCCTGTCAGAGGGGGAGAGCAGTACATGATGGGTGGGAGGGGTTCTCTCCGGTGGGGAGGGGGTCTCTCCTGTCAGAGGGGGAGAGCAGTGCATGATGGGTGGGAGGGGTTCTCTCCGGTGGGGAGGGGGTCTCTCCTGTCAGAGGGGGAGAGCAGTACATGATGGGTGGGAGGGGTTCTCTCCGGTGGGGAGGGGGGTCTCTCCTGTCAGAGGGGGAGAGCAGTGCATGATGGGTGGGAGGGGTTCTCTCCGGTGGGGAGGGGGTCTCTCCTGTCAGAGGGGGAGAGCAGTCTGATGGGTGGGAGGGGTTCCTGTGGGGAGGGGGTCAGAGGGGGAGAGCAGTGATGGGTGGGAGGGGTTCTCTCCGGTGGGGATGAGAGGGGGAGAGCAGTGGGTGGGAGGGGTTCTCTCCGGTGGGGAGGGGGTCTCTCCTGTCAGAGGGGGAGAGCAGTACATGATGGGTGGGAGGGGTTCTCTCCGGTGGGGAGGGGGTCTCTCCTGTCAGAGGGGGAGAGCAGTACATGATGGGTGGGAGGGGTTCTCTCCGGTGGGGAGGGGGTCTCTCCTGTCAGGGGGTCTGATGGGTGGGAGGGGTTCTCCTGTCAGAGGGGGAGAGCAGTACATGATGGGTGGGAGGGGTTCTCTCTGGGGAGGGGGTCCGGAGGGGGGAGAGCAGTGGGGAGGGGGTCTGGTGGGAGGGAATCTCCTGTCAGAGGGGGAGAGCAGTACATGAGGGGAGGGGGTGGGGGGGAGAGCAGTGGGAGGGGTTCTCTCCGGTGGGGAGGGGGTCTCTCCTGTCAGAGGGGGAGAGCAGTATGATGGGTGGGAGGGGTTCTCTCCGGTGGGGATGAGAGGGGGAGAGCAGTGGGTGGGAGGGGTTCTCTCCGGTGGGGAGGGGGGTCTCTCCTGTCAGAGGGGGAGAGCAGTACATGATGGGTGGGAGGGGTTCTCTCCGGTGGGGAGGGGGTCTCTCCTGTCAGAGGGGGGAGAGCAGTGATGGGTGGGAGGGGTTCTCTCCGGTGGGGATGAGAGGGGGAGAGCAGTGGGGAGGGGTTCTCTCCGGTGGGGATCTCTCCTGTCAGAGCAGTGCATGGTGGGAGGGGTTCTCTCCGTGTGGGAGGGGGTCTCTCCTGTCAGAGGGGGAGAGCAGTCTGATGGGAGGGGGTCTCCTGTCAGAGGGGGAGAGCAGTATGGTGGGAGGGGGTCAGAGGGGGGAGAGCAGTGAGGGGAGGGGGTCAGAGGGGAGAGCAGTCTGATGGGAGGGGATCCTGTGGGGAGGGGGTCAGAGGGGGAGAGCAGTACATGATGGGTGGGAGGGGTTCTCTCCGGTGGGGAGGGGGTCTCTCCTGTCAGAGGGGGAGAGCAGTGCATGATGGGTGGGAGGGGTTCTCTCCGGTGGGGAGGGGGTCTCTCCTGTCAGAGGGGGAGAGCAGTGATGGGTGGGAGGGGGTCAGAGGGGGAGAGCAGTGATGGGTGGGAGGGGTTCTCTCCGGTGGGGAGGGGGTCTCTCCTGTCAGAGGGGGAGAGCAGTACATGATGGGTGGGAGGGGTTCTCTCAGAGGGGGAGAGCGGTGGGGAGGGGGGTGGGGAGGGGGTCTCTCCTGTCAGAGGGGGAGAGCAGTACATGATGGGTGGGAGGGGTTCTCTCCGGTGGGGAGGGGGTCTCTCCTGTCAGAGGGGGAGAGCAGTGCATGGTGGGTGGGAGGGGTTCTCTCCGGTGGGGAGGGGGTCTCTCCTGTCAGAGGGGGAGAGCAGTGCATGGTGGGTGGGAGGGGTTCTCTCCGGTGGGGAGGGGGTCTCTCCTGTCAGAGGGGGAGAGCAGTGCATGATGGGAGGGGGTCTCTCCTGTCAGAGGGGGGAGAGCAGTGCATGGTGGGAGGGGGTCTCTCCTGTCAGAGGGGGGAGAGCAGTGCATGGTGGGAGGGGGTCTCTCCTGTCAGAGGGGGAGAGCAGTACATGATGGGAGGGGATCTCTCCGGTGGGGAGGGGGTCTCTCCTGTCAGAGGGGGAGAGCAGTGCATGGTGGGTGGGAGGGGTTCTCTCCGGTGGGGAGGGGGTCTCTCCTGTCAGAGGGGGAGAGCAGTGCATGGTGGGTGGGAGGGGTTCTCTCCGGTGGGGAGGGGGGTCTCTCCTGTCAGAGGGGGGAGAGCAGTGGGTGGGAGTGGGGGTTCTGGTCCGTGGTGGGGGTCATGAGAGGGGGAGAGCAGTGGGTGGGAGGGGGTGGGGAGGGGGTCTCTCCTGTCAGAGGGGGAGAGCAGTGCATGATGGGTGGGAGGGGTTCTCTCCGGTGGGGAGGGGGTCTCTCCTGTCAGAGGGGGAGAGCAGTACATGATGGGTGGGAGGGGGTGGGGAGGGGGTCTCTCCTGTCAGAGGGGGAGAGCAGTACATGATGGGTGGGAGGGGTTCTCTCCGGTGGGGAGGGGGTCTCTCCTGTCAGAGGGGGAGAGCAGTACATGATGGGTGGGAGGGGTTCTCTCCGGTGGGGAGGGGGTCTCTCCTGTCAGAGGGGGAGAGCAGTACATGATGGGTGGGAGGGGTTCTCTCCGGTGGGGAGGGGGTCTCTCCTGTCAGAGGGGGAGAGCAGTACATGATGGGTGGGAGGGGTTCTCTCCGGTGGGGAGGGGGTCTCTCCTGTCAGAGGGGGGAGAGCAGTGCATGATGGGGAGGGATCTCTCCTGTCAGAGCAGTGCATGGTGGGAGGGAATCTCTCCTGTCAGAGGGGGAGAGCAGTACATGAGGGGAGGGGGTCTCTCCTGTCAGAGGGGGAGAGCAGTACATGATGGGTGGGAGGGGTTCTCTCCGGTGGGGAGGGGGTCTCTCCTGTCAGAGGGGGAGAGCAGTGCATGATGGGTGGGAGGGGTTCTCTCCGGTGGGGAGGGGGTCTCTCCTGTCAGAGGGGGAGAGCAGTACATGATGGGTGGGAGGGGTTCTCTCCGGTGGGGAGGGGGTCTCTCCTGTCAGAGGGGGAGAGCAGTGCATGATGGGTGGGAGGGGTTCTCTCCGGTGGGGAGGGGTCTCTCCTGTCAGAGGGGGAGAGCAGTACATGATGGGTGGGAGGGGTTCTCTCCGGTGGGGAGGGGGTCTCTCCTGTCAGAGGGGGAGAGCAGTACATGATGGGTGGGAGGGGTTCTCTCCGGTGGGGAGGGGGTCTCTCCTGTCAGAGGGGGAGAGCAGTACATGATGGGTGGGAGGGGTTCTCTCCGGTGGGGAGGGGGTCTCTCCTGTCAGAGGGGGAGAGCAGTACATGATGGGTGGGAGGGGTTCTCTCCGGTGGGGAGGGGGTCTCTCCTGTCAGAGGGGGAGAGCAGTACATGATGGGTGGGAGGGGTCTCTCCGGTGGGGAGGGGGGTCTCTCCTGTCAGAGGGGGAGAGCAGTACATGATGGGTGGGAGGGGTTCTCTCCGGTGGGGAGGGGGTCTCTCCTGTCAGAGGGGGGAGAGCAGTGCATGATGGGGAGGGATCTCTCCTGTCAGAGCAGTGCATGGTGGGAGGGAATCTCTCCTGTCAGAGGGGGAGAGCAGTACATGAGGGGAGGGGGTCTCTCCTGTCAGAGGGGGAGAGCAGTACATGATGGGTGGGAGGGGTTCTCTCCGGTGGGGAGGGGGTCTCTCCTGTCAGAGGGGGAGAGCAGTGCATGATGGGTGGGAGGGGTTCTCTCCGGTGGGGAGGGGGTCTCTCCTGTCAGAGGGGGGAGAGCAGTACATGATGGGTGGGAGGGGTTCTCTCCGGTGGGGAGGGGGTCTCTCCTGTCAGAGGGGGAGAGCAGTGCATGATGGGTGGGAGGGGTTCTCTCCGGTGGGGAGGGGGTCTCTCCTGTCAGAGGGGGAGAGCAGTACATGATGGGTGGGAGGGGTTCTCTCCGGTGGGGAGGGGGTCTCTCCTGTCAGAGGGGGGAGAGCAGTACATGATGGGTGGGAGGGGTTCTCTCCGGTGGGGAGGGGGGTCTCTCCTGTCAGAGGGGGAGAGGAGTAGAGCAGTACATGATGGGTGGGAGGGGTTCTCTCCGGTGGGGAGGGGGTCTCTCCTGTCAGAGGGGGAGAGCAGTACATGATGGGTGGGAGGGGTTCTCTCCGGTGGGGAGGGGGTCTCTCCTGTCAGAGGGGGAGAGCAGTACATGATGGGTGGGAGGGGTTCTCTCCGGTGGGGAGGGGGTCTCTCCTGTCAGAGGGGGGAGAGCAGTGCATGATGGGGAGGGATCTCTCCTGTCAGAGCAGTGCATGGTGGGAGGGAATCTCTCCTGTCAGAGGGGGGAGAGCAGTACATGAGGGGAGGGGGTCTCTCCTGTCAGAGGGGGAGAGCAGTACATGATGGGTGGGAGGGGTTCTCTCCGGTGGGGAGGGGGTCTCTCCTGTCAGAGGGGAGAGCAGTGCATGATGGGTGGGAGGGGTTCTCTCCGGTGGGGAGGGGGTCTCTCCTGTCAGAGGGGGGAGAGCAGTACATGATGGGTGGGAGGGGTTCTCTCCGGTGGGGAGGGGGTCTCTCCTGTCAGAGGGGGAGAGCAGTGCATGATGGGTGGGAGGGGTTCTCTCCGGTGGGGAGGGGGTCTCTCCTGTCAGAGGGGGAGAGCAGTACATGATGGGTGGGAGGGGTTCTCTCCGGTGGGGAGGGGGTCTCTCCTGCCAGAGGGGGAGAGCAGTACATGATGGGTGGGAGGGGTTCTCTCCGGTGGGGAGGGGGTCTCTCCTGTCAGAGGGGGAGAGCAGTACATGATGGGTGGGAGGGGTTCTCTCCGGTGGGGAGGGGGTCTCTCCTGTCAGAGGGGGAGAGCAGTACATGATGGGTGGGAGGGGTTCTCTCCGGTGGGGAGGGGGGTCTCTCCTGTCAGAGGGGGAGAGCAGTACATGATGGGTGGGAGGGTTCTCTCCGGTGGGGAGGGGGTCTCTCCTGTCAGAGGGGGGAGAGCAGTACATGATGGGTGGGAGGGGTTCTCTCCGGTGGGGAGGGGGTCTCTCCTGTCAGAGGGGGGAGAGCAGTGCATGATGGGGAGGGATCTCTCCTGTCAGAGCAGTGCATGGTGGGAGGGAATCTCTCCTGTCAGAGGGGGAGAGCAGTACATGAGGGGAGGGGGTCTCTCCTGTCAGAGGGGGAGAGCAGTACATGATGGGTGGGAGGGGTTCTCTCCGGTGGGGAGGGGGGTCTCTCCTGTCAGAGGGGGAGAGCAGTACATGATGGGTGGGAGGGGTTCTCTCCGGTGGGGAGGGGGGGTCTCTCCTGTCAGAGGGGGAGAGCAGTACATGATGGGTGGGAGGGGTTCTCTCCGGTGGGGAGGGGGTCTCTCCTGTCAGAGGGGGAGAGCAGTACATGATGGGTGGGAGGGGTTCTCTCCGGTGGGGAGGGGGTCTCTCCTGTCAGAGGGGGAGAGCAGTACATGATGGGTGGGAGGGGTTCTCTCCGGTGGGGAGGGGGTCTCTCCTGTCAGAGGGGGAGAGCAGTACATGATGGGTGGGAGGGGTTCTCTCCGGTGGGGAGGGGGTCTCTCCTGTCAGAGGGGGGAGAGCAGTGCATGATGGGGAGGGATCTCTCCTGTCAGAGCAGTGCATGGTGGGAGGGAATCTCTCCTGTCAGAGGGGGAGAGCAGTACATGAGGGGAGGGGGTCTCTCCTGTCAGAGGGGGAGAGCAGTACATGATGGGTGGGAGGGGTTCTCTCCGGTGGGGAGGGGGTCTCTCCTGTCAGAGGGGGAGAGCAGTACATGATGGGTGGGAGGGGTTCTCTCCGGTGGGGAGGGGGTCTCTCCTGTCAGAGGGGGAGAGCAGTACATGATGGGTGGGAGGGGTTCTCTCCGGTGGGGAGGGGGTCTCTCCTGTCAGAGGGGGGAGAGCAGTGCATGATGGGGAGGGATCTCTCCTGTCAGAGCAGTGCATGGTGGGAGGGAATCTCTCCTGTCAGAGGGGGAGAGCAGTACATGAGGGGGGGGTCTCTCCTGTCAGAGGGGGAGAGCAGTACATGATGGGTGGGAGGGGTTCTCTCCGGTGGGGAGGGGGTCTCTCCTGTCAGAGGGGGAGAGCAGTACATGATGGGTGGGAGGGGTTCTCTCCGGTGGGGAGGGGGTCTCTCCTGTCAGAGGGGGAGAGCAGTACATGATGGGTGGGAGGGGTTCTCTCCGGTGGGGAGGGGGTCTCTCCTGGAGGAGGGGGGGTGGGAGGGGTTCTCTCCTGTCTCTCCTGTCAGAGGGGGAGAGCAGTGCATGATGGGTGGGAGGGGTTCTCTCCGGTGGGGAGGGGTGTCTCTCCTGTCAGAGGGGGAGAGCAGTACATGATGGGTGGGAGGGGTTCTCTCGGTGGGGAGGGGGGTCTCTCCTGTCAGAGGGGGAGAGCAGTACATGATGGGTGGGAGGGGTTCTCTCCGGTGGGGAGGGGGTCTCTCCTGTCAGAGGGGGAGAGCAGTACATGATGGGTGGGAGGGGTTCTCTCCGGTGGGGAGGGGGTCTCTCCTGTCAGAGGGGGAGAGCAGTACATGATGGGTGGGAGGGGTTCTCTCCGGTGGGGAGGGGGTCTCTCCTGTCAGAGGGGGAGAGCAGTACATGATGGGTGGGAGGGGTTCTCTCCGGTGGGGAGGGGGTCTCTCCTGTCAGAGGGGGAGAGCAGTACATGATGGGTGGGAGGGGTTCTCTCCGGTGGGGAGGGGGTCTCTCCTGTCAGAGGGGGGGGGAGAGCAGTGCATGATGGGGAGGGATCTCTCCTGTCAGAGCAGTGCATGGTGGGAGGGAATCTCTCCTGTCAGAGGGGGAGAGCAGTACATGAGGGGAGGGGGTCTCTCCTGTCAGAGGGGGAGAGCAGTACATGATGGGTGGGAGGGGTTCTCTCCGGTGGGGAGGGGGTCTCTCCTGTCAGAGGGGGAGAGCAGTGCATGATGGGTGGGAGGGGTCTCTCCGGTGGGGAGGGGGTCTCTCCTGTCAGAGGGGGAGAGCAGTACATGATGGGTGGGAGGGTTCTCTCCGGTGGGGAGGGGGTCTCTCCTGTCAGAGGGGGGAGAGCAGTGCATGATGGGTGGGAGGGGTTCTCTCCGGTGGGGAGGGGGTCTCTCCTGTCAGAGGGGGAGAGCAGTACATGATGGGTGGGAGGGGTTCTCTCCGGTGGGGAGGGGGTCTCTCCTGTCAGAGGGGGAGAGCAGTACATGATGGGTGGGAGGGGTTCTCTCCGGTGGGGAGGGGGTCTCTCCTGTCAGAGGGGGAGAGCAGTACATGATGGGTGGGAGGGGTTCTCTCCGGTGGGGAGGGGGTCTCTCCTGTCAGAGGGGGAGAGCAGTACATGATGGGTGGGAGGGGTTCTCTCCGGTGGGGAGGGGGTCTCTCCTGTCAGAGGGGGAGAGCAGTACATGATGGGTGGGAGGGGTTCTCTCCGGTGGGGAGGGGGTCTCTCCTGTCAGAGGGGGAGAGCAGTACATGATGGGTGGGAGGGGTTCTCTCCGGTGGGGAGGGGGTCTCTCCTGTCAGAGGGGGGAGAGCAGTGCATGATGGGGAGGGATCTCTCCTGTCAGAGCAGTGCATGGTGGGAGGGAATCTCTCCTGTCAGAGGGGGAGAGCAGTACATGAGGGGAGGGGGTCTCTCCTGTCAGAGGGGGAGAGCAGTACATGATGGGTGGGAGGGGTTCTCTCCGGTGGGGAGGGGGTCTCTCCTGTCAGAGGGGGAGAGCAGTACATGATGGGTGGGAGGGGTTCTCTCCGGTGGGGAGGGGGTCTCTCCTGTCAGAGGGGGAGAGCAGTACATGATGGGTGGGAGGGGTTCTCTCCGGTGGGGAGGGGGTCTCTCCTGTCAGAGGGGGAGAGCAGTACATGATGGGTGGGAGGGGTTCTCTCCGGTGGGGAGGGGGGGGGTCTCTCCTGTCAGAGGGGGGAGAGCAGTACATGATGGGTGGGAGGGGTTCTCTCCGGTGGGGAGGGGGTCTCTCCTGTCAGAGGGGGAGAGCAGTACATGATGGGTGGGAGGGGTTCTCTCCGGTGGGGAGGGGGTCTCTCCTGTCAGAGGGGGAGAGCAGTACATGATGGGTGGGAGGGGTTCTCTCCGGTGGGGAGGGGGTCTCTCCTGTCAGAGGGGGGGAGAGCAGTGCATGATGGGGAGGGATCTCTCCTGTCAGAGCAGTGCATGGTGGGAGGGAATCTCTCCTGTCAGAGGGGGAGAGCAGTACATGAGGGGAGGGGGTCTCTCCTGTCAGAGGGGGGAGAGCAGTACATGATGGGTGGGAGGGGTTCTCTCCGGTGGGGAGGGGGTCTCTCCTGTCAGAGGGGGAGAGCAGTACATGATGGGTGGGAGGGGTTCTCTCCGGTGGGGAGGGGTCTCTCCTGTCAGAGGGGGAGAGCAGTCTGATGGGTGGGGAGGGGTTCCTGTGGGGAGGGGGTCAGAGGGGGAGAGCAGTACATGATGGGTGGGAGGGGTTCTCTCCGGTGGGGAGGGGGTCTCTCCTGTCAGAGGGGGAGAGCAGTACATGATGGGTGGGAGGGGTTCTCTCCGGTGGGGAGGGGGTCTCTCCTGTCAGAGGGGGGAGAGCAGTACATGATGGGTGGGAGGGGTTCTCTCCGGTGGGGAGGGGGTCTCTCCTGTCAGAGGGGGAGAGCAGTACATGATGGGTGGGAGGGGTTCTCTCCGGTGGGGAGGGGGTCTCTCCTGTCAGAGGGGGGAGAGCAGTACATGATGGGTGGGAGGGGTTCTCTCCGGTGGGGAGGGGGTCTCTCCTGTCAGAGGGGGAGAGCAGTGCATGATGGGGAGGATCTCTCCTGTCAGAGCAGTGCATGGTGGGAGGGAATCTCTCCTGTCAGAGGGGGAGAGCAGTACATGAGGGGAGGGGGTCTCTCCTGTCAGAGGGGGAGAGCAGTACATGATGGGTGGGAGGGGTTCTCTCCGGTGGGGAGGGGGTCTCTCCTGTCAGAGGGGGAGAGCAGTACATGATGGGTGGGAGGGGTTCTCTCCGGTGGGGAGGGGGTCTCTCCTGTCAGAGGGGGAGAGCAGTACATGATGGGTGGGAGGGGTTCTCTCCGGTGGGGAGGGGGTCTCTCCTGTCAGAGGGGGAGAGCAGTACATGATGGGTGGGAGGGGTTCTCTCCGGTGGGGAGGGGGTCTCTCCTGTCAGAGGGGTGCTGTACACACACCGGGGGTCCCCCCACCCCCCTCCTCACCACAGGCTCTGCCCCTCGTCTTCCTCTCCTTCGGTCTCCAGCAGTTTCCTCTCCGCCGCCATCTTGCCACTGCGGCCACCACAAAGAGTGACGTCACCCGGCGCGGCCTCAGGGCCCCGGCTCAGGGCTGTCCGCGGATGTGCCGGAGGAGAAGGAAACTCGGACTTCCCGTGTAACCGGAGACGTTTCCCCGCGGGAATCCGAACTGCTCCGTTCCCGTCCCGCTCTGTCCCGGAATGAGGAGCGGAAGACACGAAACATCGCACTTTCTATTCAGGCACCGGAAAGGGCAGCTCATGTGTGTGAGGAGGTGAGGCCCCCGCCGGGGGGGAGACGCCCTGAGATCACAGCGCCACCTGCCGGCCACAGCCCGGTACTGCAGGGAGAGATCTCACTGGATGATGTCACTGGATGAGGTCACTGGTTAGATTTATATGTTGGTGATTTATAAAAGTTCATATTATGGGTCCCATGAAGCAGCCAGAGGAGGAACCAATGGAAACGTTCCATCCATATTATTTATCAGAACTTTTTTTAACCACTTTAGCCCCGGAAAGATTTATCCCCTCAATGACCCGCCCCCTTTTTGCAATTCGGCGCTGCGTCGCTTTAACTGACAATTGCGCGGTCGTGCGACGTGACTCCCAAACAAAATTGGCTTCCTTTTTCCCCCACAAATAGAGATTTCTTTTGGTGGTATTTGATCACCTCGGCGGTTTTTATTTTTTGCGCTATAAACAAAAATAGAGCGACAATTTTGAAAAAAATATTTTTTACTTTTTGCTATAATAAATATCCCCCAAAAAAATAAAGTAAAAAATTGTATTTATTTTTTCCGGTTTAGGGCGATACGTATTCTTCTACCTATTATTGGTAAAAAAACAATTCGCAATAAGCGTTTATTGATTAATTTGCGCAAAAGTTCTATATAACTATACAGCGTCTACAAAATAGGGGATAGTTTTATGGCATTTTTATTTATTTTTATATATTTTTTCTAGTATTAGCGGCGATCTGCGTTTTGTAGCGGAACTGCGACATTGCGGCGGACACATCGGACACTTTTGACATTTATACGGCGATCAGAGATCTAAAAATAGCCACTGATTACTGTATAAATGTCACTGGCAGGGAAGGGTGGGGGCATGGAAGGGGTTAAATGTGTTCCCTGGAAGGTGTTTCTAACCGTGGGGGGAGGGGACAGACTGGAGGAGGGGACAGACGATCGCTCTCTCCTCCCCTGACAGATCGCCGTTCTGCCTCTCTATGGAACGATCGCGGGTCGCCGGTAGACATCGCGCCCGTCGGACACACACATTGGCTCCCCCGCCGTTGCATCGGGCGCGAGCCCCTTTGGCTCTTATAGGGCTGACGTGCAGCTACAGCGATTCGCGGGAAGGAGCCGACCTGCCGCCGTATAATGACAGCGGGGGGGGGCGGGGTTACGTGGAAATGAAAGTGTTACTCCCCCTAGAAGGTTCTTATCCTGCAGGAGGGCCCCTTATCTCTGTATATGGGGGGGGGGGGGGATCGGGCCCCTTTATTCCTATGAAGTACAAACCATGGACAGTCTAATGATCATGTACGTTCAAAATAAGAGGGGGAGGGGCAATGGCTTCTTGGGGGCGGCACAAAGTATGAGATGGTGGGGGCGGGTAACCACTCTGGGCCCCTCCCACAGCTGTTCTTTGTCTTTGTGCAGGGGGACTGGTCTACTCCCCGCCCCCTTCTGTAATGGGTGGAGCCTGCTGGGCCGCTCCCACAGCTCTGCTCTCTCTGCTTGTGCAGGGGGACTGGTTTTGTCTTCGCCCCCTTCTGTAGTGGGTGGAGCTTGCTGGGCCCCTCCCACAGCTCTGCTCTCCCTGTGCTTGTGCAGGGGGACTGGTTTTGTCGCCGCCTTTCTGTAGTGGGCGGAGCCTGCTAGCCCCCTCCCACAGCTCTGCTCTCTCTCCTTCTGCAGGGGGACTGGTTTTGTCTCCGCCCCCTTCTGTAGTGGGTGGAGCTTGCTGGGCTCCTCCCACAGCTCTGCTCTCTCTGCTTGTGCAAGGGGACTGGTCTACTCTCCACCCCCTTCTGTAGTGGGTGGGGCTTGCTGGGCTCCTCCCACAGCTCTGCTCTTTTTTCTTGTGCAGGGGGGACTGGTTTTGTCTCCGCCCCCTTCTGTAGTGGGTGGAGCTTGATGGGCCCCTCCCACAGCTCTGCTCTTTCTCCTTGTGAAGGCAGACCGGTCTTCTCTCCTCCCCTTCTTCTAAGTTTTTTTAGTGGGTGGAGCTAACCAGGCCCCTCCCACAGCTCTGCTCTCTGCACAGGTTATGATGTCACTGATACTTTCACAAGGTAATATCTGGGTTTGTGAAGGAATTTGGTGATCACGGAGCGGATTTATACCGTTTGTGGTTTTTATGGAGAAAATTCAGATATTTTGTTTTTGTGGGCGGAGTTCCGCTTTACGCTCACCGTACACAGGACACGCCTTTCCTGCAATGACCAATCAGAAGTCTTTGCCACGCGATCAGACGGCCAATATAATTCAGCCCTTTGTGAGGTCCAAGCTGGGTAATTGGAGTTTATTGATCGATCGGAAAAGGGATCAGAACGAGGAAAAACGATTTCTTCCGAATCCGATTGTCTGACGGCGGGAAATTTCCGTCCAATCGGCTTCCATTTCCATTTGTTGATTTCTTGGTGATGAAAAAATAAAATTTCAATCGTTCCTTCAGATTGTCGCCGGTATGGCGAGCGCCTTCACCAGACCCGAGGTGATTGGCTGCCACTTCATTCAGTCTATAGGTTCTGTCCCTGTAATGACCTCAGTCAGCCTGGAGGTGGCGCCGCCTCTCCTCTGATGTGCTGCAGAGCGATGAATGAAGAAATCCCCCCCCCCCCGATCATTCACAGACCAGAGAAGAATGAAGGAAGAGCGTTTATTATATATATCTATAGGACAGGAGGATGGGGGGTGTCTGCCCCTCTGGGGGGAGGAGGATGTCTGCCCCTCTGGGGGGAGGAGGATGTCTGCCCCTCTGGGGGGGAGGGTGTCTGCCCCTCTGGGGGAGGAGGATGTCTGCCCCTCTGGGGGGGAGGGTGTCTGCCCCTCTGGGGGGAGGAGGGTGTCTGCCCCTCTGGGGGGGAGGGTGTCTGCCCCTCTGGGGGGAGGAGGGTGTCTGCCCCTCTGGGGGGAGGAGGATGTCTGCCCCTCTGGGGGGGAGGGTGTCTGCCCCTCTGGGGGAGGAGGATGTCTGCCCCCTCTGGGGGGAGGAGGGTGTCTGCCCCTCTGGGGGGGAGGGTGTCTGCCTCTCTGGGGGGAGGAGGATGTCTGCCCCTTTGGGGGGAGGAGGGTGTCTGCCCTCTGGGGGGAGGAGGATGTCTGCCCCTCTGGGGGGAGGAGGGTGTCTGCCCCTCTGGGGGAGGAGGATGTCTGCCCCTCTGGGGGGAGGAGGGTGTCTGCCCCTCTGGGGGGAGGAGGGTGTCTGCCCCTCTGGGGGAGGAGGATGTCTGCCCCTCTGGGGGGAGGAGGGTGTCTGCCCCTCTGGGGGGGAGGGTGTCTGCCCCTCTGGGGGAGGAGGATGTCTGCCCCTCTGGGGGGGAGGGTGTCTGCCCCTCTGGGGGGAGGAGGATGTCTGCCCCTCTGGGGGGAGGAGGATGTCTGCCCCTCTGGGGGGGAGGGTGTCTGCCCCTCTGGGGGAGGAGGATGTCTGCCCCTCTGGGGGGGAGGGTGTCTGCCCCTCTGGGGGGAGGAGGGTGTCTGCCCCTCTGGGGGGGAGGGTGTCTGCCCCTCTGGGGGGAGGAGGGTGTCTGCCCCTCTGGGGGGAGGAGGATGTCTGCCCCTCTGGGGGGGAGGGTGTCTGCCCCTCTGGGGGAGGAGGATGTCTGCCCCTCTGGGGGGAGGAGGGTGTCTGCCCCTCTGGGGGGGAGGGTGTCTGCCTCTCTGGGGGAGGAGGATGTCTGCCCCTTTGGGGGGAGGAGGGTGTCTGCCCCTCTGGGGGGAGGAGGATGTCTGCCCCTCTGGGGGGAGGAGGGTGTCTGCCCCTCTGGGGGGAGGAGGATGTCTGCCCCTCTGGGGGGAGGAGGGTGTCTGCCCCTCTGGGGGGAGGAGGGTGTCTGCCCCTCTGGGGGGAGGAGGGTGTCTGCCCCTCTGGGGGGAGGAGGATGTCTGCCCCCCTGGGGGGAGGAGGGTGTCTGCCCCTCTGGGGGGAGGAGGATGTCTGCCCCTCTGGGGGGAGGAGGGTGTCTTCCCCTCTGGGGGGAGTGTCTGCCCCTCTGGGGGGAGGAGGATGTCTGCCCCTCTGGGGGGAGGAGGGTGTCTGCCCCTCTGGGGGGAGGAGGATGTCTGCCCCTCTGGGGGGAGGAGGGTGTCTTCCCCTCTGGGGGGAGTGTCTGCCCCTCTGGGGGGAGGAGGATGTCTGCCCCTCTGGGGGGAGGAGGGTGTCTGCCCCTCTGGGGGAGGAGGATGTCTGCCCCTCTGGGGGGAGGAGGGTGTCTGCCCCTCTGGGGGAGGAGGGTGTCTGCCCCTCTGGGGGGAGGAGGATGTCTGCCCCTCTGGGGGGAGGAGGGTGTCTGCCCCTCTGGGGGAGGAGGATGTCTGCCCCTCTGGGGGGAGGAGGGTGTCTGCCCCTCTGGGGGGGAGGGTGTCTGCCCCTCTGGGGGGAGGAGGGTGTCTGCCCCTCTGGGGGGAGGAGGATGTCTGCCCCTCTGGGGGGAGGAGGGTGTCTGCCCCTCTGGGGGGAGGAGGATGTCTGCCCCCCTGGGGGGAGGAGGGTGTCTGCCCCTCTGGGGGGAGGAGGATGTCTGCCCCTCTGGGGGGAGGAGGGTGTCTTCCCCTCTGGGGGGAGTGTCTGCCCCTCTGGGGGGAGGAGGGTGTCTGCCCCTCTGGGGGGAGGAGGATGTCTGCCCCTCTGGGGGGAGGAGGGTGTCTGCCCCTCTGGGGGGAGGAGGATGTCTGCCCCCCTGGGGGGAGGAGGGTGTCTGCCCCTCTGGGGGGAGGAGGATGTCTGCCCCTCTGGGGGGAGGAGGGTGTCTTCCCCTCTGGGGGGAGTGTCTGCCCCTCTGGGGGGAGGAGGGTGTCTGCCCCTCTGGGGGGAGTGTCTGCCCCTCTGGGGGGAGGAGGGTGTCTGCCCCTCTGGGGGGAGGAGGATGTCTGCCCCTCTGGGGGAGGGATGTCTTCCCCTCTGGGGGGGGAGGATGTCTGCCCCTCTGGGGGGAGGAGGGTGTCTTCCCCTCTGGGGGGGGGGGGTGTCTGCCCCTCTGGGGGGAGGAGGATGTCTGCCCCTCTGGGGGGAGGAGGATGTCTGCCCCTCTGGGGGAGGAGGGTGTCTTCCCCTCTGGGGGGGGGGGTGTCTGCCCCTCTGGGGGGAGGAGGATGTCTGCCCCTCTGGGGGGAAGAGGGTGTCTGCCCCTCTGGGGGGAAGAGGGTGTCTGCCTTCTAGGGGGGGGTGTCTGCCCCTCTGTCTCTGAGGGGGGTCCCTCTGTCTGCCCCTCTGGGGGGGGTTGTCTGCCCCTTCTGGGGGGAGGAGGGTGTTTGCCCCTCTGTGGGGGTTGTCTGCCCTTCTGGGGGGGGGGGGATCTGTGTATTGTGTGAGTGGATGGGGGGGGGGACTATTGTGGGTTCAGTTCTGATCTCCTGATATTCCTGTAATGCCGGTGTCTTGTGGATCGAGTTCCCCTATCGATCGGGCGCAGCCCACGGACATCTCCACGGGCGGCACCCAGACTCCTTCCTTACCACCCCCGGGGGTTGGAGGATGTTACAGGAGGCTGAGCGAGCGAAGAGGACGTGAGGCCGACTGGCCACTTACAGCGAATTCCACGTGGCCCCCGGACCTCCCGCCACAGCTGCTCAGGTTCGGTGATTTCCGTCGGGTCGGATTGTGCAGTGAAGAGGGGAACCATATCGGCAAATCACCGGAATCTTCAGATCCCCCCTCTCAGCATGGAGGAAAAATAATTCACTGATCGGTTCCAAAAGCCCCAAAATGTCCCCCCCTCAGAATGGAGGCCGGTGGGGGAAGGGCCCCTCAGAATGGAGGCCGGTGGGGGAAGGGCCCCTCAGAATGGAGGCCGGTGGGGGAAGGGCCCCTCAGAATGGAGGCCGGTGGGTAAGGGCCCCTCAGAATGGAGGCCGGTGGGTAAGGGCCCCTCAGAATGGAGGCTGGTGGGAAAGGGCCCCTCAGAATGGAGGCCGGTGGGAAAGGGCCCCTCAGAATGGAGGCCGGTGGGTAAGGGCCCCTCAGAATGGAGGCCATTGGGGGAAGGGCCCCTCAGAATGGAGGTGGGTGGGGAAGGGCCCCTCAGAATGGAGGCCGGTGGGAAAGGGCCCCTCAGAATGGAGGCCATTGGGGGAAGGGCCCCTCAGAATGGAGGCCGGTGGGGAAGGGCCCTCTTATATTAGCAAAAGGGTAGTCAGGGAAAGAAGGGCCACTGGGATAAAGGGCCCCTTAGATTGATGAACACTGGGAGAAGGGCCCCTTAGATTGATGAACACTGGGAGAAGGGCCCCTTAGATTGATGAACACTGGGAGAAGGGCCCCTTAGATTGATGAACACTGGGAGAAGGGCCCCTTAGATTGATGAACACTGGGAGAAGGGCCCCTTAGATTGATGAACACTGGGAGAAGGGCCCCTTAGATTGATGAACACTGGGAGAAGGGCCCCTTAGATTGATGAACACTGGGACAAGGGCCCCTTAGATACCATTGTCTATAGTCCACATCCCAAAGTCTAGTTTGTAGTCCATATTACACTCTCCACAGTCCATCTCAAGACTGAGGAAGAGCGGGGGGCTACGTTCCTCCATAGCGGGGGTCCCAGGAGAATGAATGTGGCCCCCCCTCTCTACCAGGAGATCAGATCCCAGCTCGGCGGTGATGGAAGACGATGGATTCATTTGGCTCCTCCCACACGGACAGATTGTGAAATGAGGACAATTTATGGAACGTCTCGTTGTTCCGCCCCCAATATAAACGTCCCGCATTGCTGGAGGTGTAAACAGACTTCACTCTGAAGATAAATATTTGAATTCCAGGATCTGAGCACAGCGGGGGGTGGGGGGGCACCACATACACAGCCGGGGGGGGGGGACACACATACACAGCCGGGGGGGGGGCACCACATACACAGCCGGGGGGGACGACACACATACACAGCCGGGGGGGGGGGCACCACATACACAGCCGGGGGGGGGGAACACATACACAGCCGGTGGGGGCACCACATACACAGCCGGGGGGGAATACATACACAGCCGGGGGGGCACCACATACACAGCCGGGGGGGGGCACCACATACACAGCCGGGGGGCACCACATACACAGCCGGGGGGGCACCACATACACAGCCGGGGGGGGGGAACACATACACAGCCGGGGGGGGGCACCACATACACAGCCGGGGGGGGGGGGTCCTGGTCTGCCGGCCAGTCATTGGGTTGTCATCACTTCTCCCCCAGAGGAAGATGGCGGCTGGCGGGCCAGGACTGGGGATTGTCATGAAAAGAGACACATGGTATAATCAAACCAATTCTAAAAAAAAACACCCTGGACCCCAAAACCACCGTCACCCCATAACTGCTTTTAATGTCCTCTCCAAGGTAATGAGAAAGAAGTGCTACATCATCTTCGACACCCACATGACAATGGAGCACAAATAGGGTCAGTAGTCAGCGGATCTCATCATCTGCTCCTCCTACTACGCAGACTCACTCCTTTTATTCCCAAGGAAGATGTAGCAGTCGTGGTGGGAGCAATTGTGAACTCCAGACTGGACTATGCAAATGCCCTTTACCTCGGACTCCCTAAGTACCAAATCTCTCGTCTGCTAATCGTTCAAAATACGGCCGCCAGACTTGTGACTGTGAAAAAACCATGAGAATCAATCTCACCTTCACTGAGATCCCTCCCCTGAGATCCCTTCACTGAGATCCCTTCATTGAGATCCCTCCCTGAGATCCCTTCACTGAGATCCCTTTGCTGAGATCCCTTTTCGCTGAGATCCCTCCACTGAGATCCCTTCATTCAGATCCCTTCACTGAGATCCCTCCGCTGAGATCCCTCCTCTGAGATCCCTTTGCTGAGATCCCTTCATTGAGATCCCTTCACTGAGATCCCTCCGCTGAGATCCCTTCACTGAGATCCCTTCGCTGAATGAATGAAGAACTTGTATAGCGCAGCACATGCGAAGTAAATCGCCTCTGGGCGCTTGTTGTTCCTGTCTCCTTTGAAATCAAAAGAGATGAGTCTTAATCTTTCTCCTGAAGACTAAGGGCCAGATTCTCGTAGATGCGCGGCTAATTATGCAGGCGTTGCGCATCTCAGATGCACTACGCCGACGTAACACGGAGTGGCAAGTACCGTATTCCCTAAGTAAATGCGCTCCAAGATGCGCCTGCGTCGCGTAAAATCATGGGCGTAATCCGGCGCAACTCCAAAGTAGGAGGGAAGTGGGCGTGTTGCATTATAATGAAGCGTGACCCCATGCAAATGCAGGCTGGGACGAACGGAGCATGCGCCGTGACATGGATGACCCGCGCCATGACGTGGTTGACCCGCGCCGTGACGTGGATGCCTTCTGCGCATGCGCAAAGCCTCCCTACGATGCGCCGGCGCAGGGTATATAATGCGCCCACACATGCGCCCGTGCAGCGCAAACGTCTCCCATTTTTTAGAGAGTGACGGCGAAAGTTTGTGCTGGACAAGATGGCAACTGCTGTTAAGGAGAGGAGGAAGAAGAATTTCTCCCCAGAGGAGAGGGCCATTGTCATACGGGCCATGGAGAAGTATGACTCGCGGCTCCATGGTGCTGACAGTGCCCGGACCAGCAAGTCCCGGAGGGATCAGATATTAATGAGGGTGGCGTGCCAGGTCAATGCCCTCTCTCATGAGGTCCGGACACCGCAGGACATTCAAAAGAAAATGAATGACCTGCGGCGTCATGTGAAGGGCAAGCTGGCTGCCATAGCTCGGCATGCCAGGGGCACTGGAGGGGGCCCACCCTGCCCTGTCCGCCTGACTGAGGAGGAGAAGGTGGTTGCCCGCTGCCTGCAGACGGAGCAGGTAGATGGAGTTGGGGGCTATGAGTCCCAGAAGCCAGCCGTGAGGACAGGTAAGTGTGTTTTCTATTCTATCTGTTGTGTACATGTATGGGGGTGGAAGGGAACATGTGCCAAGTGTGTGGCTCCACCAACATGGGCATCTTTTGTGTCATCCACAGATGTGCAGGAGGGAGCGGGGCCATCTGTTGATGCCAGGGCCCATCAGGATCCATCCCCTGAAGATACAGTCCCTCTGGCTGCCCCCCTGGAACAGGACTTGGAGGAAGTGGGCACACCTCAACGGAGGAGGTGGTTGAGGAGGGTGTGGTAGTCCAGGACCAGGCCCTCTATGTTGTTGTGGAGGAGGATGGTGGGTTGGCTGGACCAGCCCAGGCTATTCCTCTACCTGTAGCAAACCCCTCAGTGTCCCCCTCCAACCTCTCCAGTCCCTCTCTTTCCCCCCCCCCTCATCTCCGGCCCCTCAACATCCTCCCCTTATGCCCGGTCCCCTGCCACTCCCCGCAAGGCAACGTCAAAGACCAGGGGTGTATCCCAGGTCCTGCCGGAACAGCTGGTCAGACAGCAGGACCAGCAAAATAAACACCTGGCCGAGGTCGTGGAGGAGATGAGGCGCCTGGCCGACAGCCTGGCATCCTCGGACAATATAACAGATGCCATCCAGGATGTTTGCTGTTAACAGCGCAGCAACGCTGACCAGCTTGGGGAGCTGCAGGAAAACACCTCAGAACTTGTGGGGGAGGTTCAGGCCCTGCGCCTTGCTATCGAGGCGCAGACTGCTGTGCAGACCCGCATAGCGGTTGCCCTGGAGGGCATGCAGGCAGCCAGGGAGGGACGTGGGGATGTTCCTCCTCAACCTGCTCCCCCCCCCCCATCTAGGGCTGCCCCCAGGCAAGTGAGGGCAGGACCCGTGGCACCAGGCAGAGCCCCCCGCCAGGCCCATTAATTTGAGTTTTCTTTAGTATTATGCTCTGGATAAGAGCTTATTTATTTTTTGTTATGCTCTGGATAAGAGCTTATTTATTTTTTGTTATGCTCTAGATAAGAGCTTATTTATTTTTGGTTATGCTCTGGATAAGAGCTTATTTATTTTTGGTTATGCTCTGGATAAGAGCTTTTTTTATATATTTTTGGATACTGCACACGGTGCAGTGTGAATGGTGTGTGAATGTGAGAGGGTGGCACTCCTGAAAGTAAGGGGTGTCACCCTCGGCCGTGGTGGTGAAGTTAACCCCACGGCTGTATGAATGATGTGTGAAAGGTGTATGAATGGACAGCAACATCATTGGGGCCTTGACGTGGCGTTGCTGCTCCCAAGTCCTACATGCTGGACTTGGGCTAATCCAATGCGATGTGCATGTGGTGTGTGTGATCTAGGGACATCAGTGGTGTACACGTGTGCATTGTCTGTGTGCCATGCTGTATGTGTGTGTTTAAAGGTCAAAGATTCGTAACACGAGGACACTCCTGACTGCTCTTCCATCAGCTGACGGGTCTCCTCTGGCGGGGGGGGGCTGTGTGGTTGGGGGGTCAGGTCATCACGTAGGGCAATATGCAGGCCCTTTCGCATGGCAAAGTTGTGCAGAATACAACATGCACCAATGATCTGACCGACAAAGTTGGGGGAATACAATAGGGCCCCCCCAGACTTATCCAGGCAGCGGAAACGGGACTTCAGGAGGCCAAATGTGCGCTCCACCACTGCACGGGTTTTGATGTGTGCTTCATTGTATCTTCTCTCTCCTCTGGTTTGGGGTTCCGGAAAGGAGTCATGAGATGGGGTCCCAGTGTATATGCAGAGTCACCTGTAAGGGAAAACACAGGAGGATGGTAGTCATGCATGTGCCACTTCTGTTGTGCATCATGGGAGGGGATAGTCATGGCTGCCACCCATGTCACTCACCAACCAGCCAGCTGTCCCCATACATGTCCTGCTCAAAATCTTCGGGGATGTTGCTTTGACGGTAGATGTAGCTGTCATGGCTGGACCCAGGGTCTTTGGCACGGACGTGCCATATGAGGTATTTGGCATCGGCTATCACCTGTACGTTGATGGAATGCCAATGCTTCCGATTGCGGTATATGTGCTCTGTGGCACTGGGGGGCTGGAGTGCCACATGTGTGCAATCAATGGCCCCGATGGTGCGTGGGAATCCGTCAATTCTGTAGAAATCTGTCATTGCCTTCTGCCGCAGGTGCACAGTGGTGGGTCTGATGATGTGGTGGGACATGCGTCTGAGGATTGCGGGGACAACCTGGTGCACACATCTGCTTATGCTGGTTTGTGACATCCCAGCCACCACTCCACTTGTACGCTGGAATGATCCACTGGCCAGGAAATGGAGTGTTGCCAGGACCTTCACCAGTGGCTGCAGTGCACGTGAGCGGTATGTCTGGCTGGTGATGTCATCCTGCAGGGCTGTGGTTATTTCCAGGATGGCAGCAGGGCTGAATCTGAAGATGCGATACACCTCCTCATCACCCATGCCAAAGAGGCTCATGCGCGCTCGGTAGATCCTCTCACGTGCCCCCGTCCTCCTCCTCCTCCTTCTATGCTCCTCTTCCTCTGCATACCTTAGTATTGATAAGACCATGGCTGGCCCTGGCATCATTGGCATATGAATGTCTTGTCCAGTAAGTGTGATTGCTCAGCTCGTCCGTTATGGTGCTGCTGTAGTTGCTCTCCAGCTGACTTGCACACGGCCTTGAGCAAAGTTACCCGTGCTTTTATGAGGGGTATGTTTACTCAAGGCTTTCGAGTTACGCGCACCACGAGTAGCCAACGCCGGACGCGCGTACTTTCGGGAATACGCGCATCTCCCTCATTTGCATATTTGCATGCTAATTCAATGGGAACTGAATATTTTTGATGCGTAACTATGCGCCTACGCCGCGCTAGCTTAATGCATTTTCGCCGCCCAGACGGAAAAAAAAATCGCGCGTATGTGGTTCTGTGTTTACCGCGCATCGATACGCAGGCGCACATTTACTATTACGCCGCGCATATACATTTACGCAGGCGTAGCGCCGCTGAGAATCTGGCCCTAAGTAGTTCTCCTCCAGTCTAATGCTGGCTGGTAAGGCGTTCCATAGTCTGGGACCTTGGACAGCGAATCTCCTGTCTCCTTTGGACTTGTATCTGGCTTTCGGTATCTGAAGCCGAAATCCCTCTGCTGAGATCCCTTCGCTGAGATCCCTTTGCTGAGATCCCTTCATTGAGATCCCTTCACTGAGATGCCTCCGCTGAGATCCCTTCCCTGAGATCCCTCCACTGAGATCCCTTCCCTGAGATCCCTCCACTGAGATCCCTTCCCTGAGATCCCTTCCCTGAGATCCCTTTGCTGAGATCCCTTCATTGAGATCCCTTCACTGAGATCCCTCCGCTGAGATCCCTTCCCTAAGATCCCTCCGCTGAGATCCCTTCCCTGAGATCCCTCCACTGAGATCCCTTCCCTGAGATCCCTCCACTGAGATCCCTTCCCTGAGATCCCCCCACTGAGATCCCTTCCCTGAGATCCCTTTGCTGAGATCCCTTCATTGAGATCCCTTCACTGAGATCCCTCCGCTGAGATCCCTTCCCTGAGATCCCTTCCCTGAGATCCCTCCGCGGAGATCCCTTGAATGGTTGCCAGTAAAAGACAGAATTACGTTTTAGGCTCTCTGTCTAACGCATAGATGTATCCATGGGAACGCTCCCCATTATCTATGCGAAAAAATAAAAGTTCACAACCCCAATCACGGATTCCGATCCACCAATCAAAAACTACTCCAGATACCCAAAGCCAAATACAAGTCCAAAGGAGAGCGAAGATTTGGAATCCAAGGACCGCGACTTTGGAACGATCTATCAACCGGCATCCGATCGGAAGGGAATCACCTGACCTTCAGAAAAACCCTCAAAACCCGTCTATTCTGAAGGCAAAATATAGGAGGAAATGGATACCAAGCGCCCCGAGGAGATTCAGTTCACATGTGTTGTGCTATACAAGTCTCTCACTCATAGAGAAGGAAGGAAGGAAGGAAAGAGAAGGAAGGAAGGAAGGAAGGAAGGGGAAGGAAAGAAAGGGAAGGAAGGAAAGGAAAGGGCAGGAAGAAAGGGAAAGAGAAGGAAAGATAAAGAAGGAAGGAAGAAATAAAAGAGAAGGATAGAGAAGGAATGAAAGAAAGTGAAGGAAGGATAAGGAAGGAAGAAAAAAAGGGAAAGGTAGAGAAGGAAGGAAGGAATGAGAAGGAAGGAAAGAAAGTGAAGGATGGAAAGAGAAGAAAGGATAAAGAAGTAATGAAGGAATAAATAAAAGAGAAGGATAGAGAAGGAATGAAAGAAAGTGAAGGAAGGAAAGAGAAGGAATGATAAGGAAGGAAGGAAGAAAAAAGGGAAGGATAGAGAAGGAAGAAAAGAGAAGGGAAGTAAGGAAAGGAAAGGGCAGGAAGAAAGGGAAAGAGAAGGAAAGATAGAGAAGGAAGGAAAGAAAGATTAGGAAGGATAAAGACGGAAGGGAAGAGAAAGAAGGAAAGGAAAGGGCGGGAATAAAGGGAAAGAGAAGGATTGAGAAGGAAGGAAAGAGAAGAAAGGAAGAAATAAAAGAGAAGGATAGAGAAGGAAGGAAAACAAAGGAAAAAAAGGAAAGGGAAGGAAGAAAGTAAAAGAGAAGGAAAGATAAATAAGGAAGGAAGGAAGAAATACAAGAGGATAGAGAAGGAAGGAAAGAAAGTGAAGGAAGGAAAGAGAAGGAAGAAAGTGAAAGACAAAGAAGGGAAGGGAAGGAATGAAAATGAAGGAAGGAAGGAAAGAAAGAGAAGGGTAGAGAATAAAGGATAGGGAGGGAAGGAAAGATTGAGAAGAAAAGGGAAAGAGAAGGAAGGATAAAGAAGCAAGGAAGAAAGAAATAAAAGAGAAGGACAGGGAAGGAAGGAAAGAGAAGGAAGCAAGGAAAAAATAAAAGAGAAGGATAGAGAAGGAAGGAAGGAAAGAAAGAAAGGGAAGGAAGCAAAGAGAAGGAAGAAGGGAAGGAAGGAAGGAAAGGGGTGGAGAAAAAAGAGAAAGACACTGCACTACAGAGATTGGTGACTAGAAGTCACATGGCCACAGCTGGCAGTGACTCCGGGACCCCATAGAGATGAAACGGTATGAAAAGTATAGATCCGGTTTATGGCGGTCCTCCTCATTGGTTGGTCTGCGTTTTTTCACTGGCCGGCATAAATCCCGTAGGTGAGCACAGATGTGATCCTTAGGAGGTGTGACTCTGGGAATGGGAAAGTCAGTTTCCTCCATAGCAATTTCTGCATTTTTGCTTGTTGGTGGAATGATGACATCATCTGCTGGTAGAATGACATCACTTGTTAAAGGAATGGTGTCATCACTTTCTGTTATAATGAGGTCACTCCGTGGTGAAATGGTGTCACGTGTTGGTGAAAGGGCGTCACTCGGTGGTGGAAGGGGGTCACTCGGTGGTGGAACGGCGTCACTCGGTGGTGGAACGGCATCACTCGGTGGTGGAAGGGGGTCACTCGGTGGTGGGGTGATGTTGCTACTTGTTGGTCGGCGCAGTCGGTAGAATGGTTTGAAGTATATTAGGAGCAGCACCACCAGCATGGTGATCACCCCCAGAATGCATTCGGACTGGTGCTCAGTAACCATTTCTATAAGTACGGGGGGCACTGTGTTGTCGAGGGCTACACACCCCTTGGACCAGACTGACCAGAGCCCGGTGACCACCCGCTGGTGCCAATCTCCATCATTTATATAGACGGGTAGAATTATGTTCTCAAAGATTGGCC
Source organism: Rana kukunoris (assembly GCA_029574335.1). Taxonomy (NCBI): domain Eukaryota; kingdom Metazoa; phylum Chordata; class Amphibia; order Anura; family Ranidae; genus Rana; species Rana kukunoris. The sequence goes on from JAJQKJ010002880.1 coordinate 193,748, forward strand.
CCCGTCTGTTCCAGATATCGATCAGTAGATAAATGAATCCGATCAGCTCCTGGAACATCATAAAACGTCCTAATATTCTGGCCAGGCGATATTGGCGCAGAGAGGAGGAAGAAGACACAGATCACCAGAGAGGAGGAAGAAGACACAGTCCACCAGAGAGGAGGAAGAAGACACAGTCCACCAGAGAGGAGGAAGAAGACACAGATCACCAGAGAGGAGGAAGAAGACCCAGTCCACCAGAGAGGAGGAAGAAGACACAATCCACCAGAGAGGAGGAAGAAGACACAATCCACCAGAGAGGAGGAAGAAGACACAGTCCACCAGAGAGGAGGAAGAAGACACAGATCACCAGAGAGGAGGAAGAAGACACAGTCCACCAGAGAGGAGGAAGAAGACACAGTCCACCAGAGAGGAGAAGAAGACACAGTCCACCAGAGAGGAGGAAGAAGACACAAGCCACCAGACAGGAGGAAGAGAAGACACAGTCCACCAGAGAGGAGGAAGAAGACACAGTCCACCAGAGAGGAGGAAGAAGACACAGTCCACCAGAGAGGAGGAAGAAGACACAGTCCACCAGACAGGAGGAAGAAGACACAGTCCACCAGAGAGGAGGAAGAAGACACAGATCACCAGACAGGAGGAAGAAGACACAGTCCACCAGACAGGAGGAAGAAGACACAATCCACCAGAGAGGAGGAAGAAGACACAGTCCACCAGAGAGGAGGAAGAAGACACAGTCCACCAGAGAGGAGGAAGAAGACACAATCCACCAGAGAGGAGGAAGAAGACACAAGCCACCAGACAGGAGGAAGAAGACACAGTCCACCAGAGAGGAGGAAGAAGACACAGTCCACCAGAGAGGAGGAAGAAGACACAGTCCACCAGAGAGGAGGAAGAAGACACAGTCCACCAGAGAGGAGGAAGAAGACACAAGCCACCAGAGAGGAGGAAGAAGACACAATCCACCAGAGAGGAGGAAGAAGACACAATCCACCAGAGAGGAGGAAGAAGACACAATCCACCAGAGAGGAGGAAGAAGACACAATCCACCAGAGAGGAGGAAGAAGACACAATCCACCAGAGAGGAGGAAGAAGACACAATCCACCAGAGAGAAGAAAGAAGACACAATCCACCAGAGAGGAGGAAGAAGACACAGTCCACCAGAGAGGAGGAAGAAGACACAGTCCACCAGAGAGGAGGAAGAAGACACAGTCCACCAGAGAGGAGGAAGAAGACACAGATCACCAGAGAGGAGGAAGAAGACACAGTCCACCAGAGAGGAGGAAGAAGACACAGTCCACCAGAGAGGAGGAAGAAGACACAGTCCACCAGACAGGAGGAAGAAGACACAGTCCACCAGAGAGGAGGAAGAAGACACAGATCACCAGACAGGAGGAAGAAGACACAGTCCACCAGACAGGAGGAAGAAGACACAATCCACCAGAGAGGAGGAAGAAGACACAGTCCACCAGAGAGGAGGAAGAAGACACAGTCCACCAGAGAGGAGGAAGAAGACACAATCCACCAGAGAGGAGGAAGAAGACACAAGCCACCAGACAGGAGGAAGAAGACACAGTCCACCAGAGAGGAGGAAGAAGACACAGATCACCAGAGAGGAGGAAGAAGACACAGTCCACCAGAGAGGAGGAAGAAGACACAGTCCACCAGAGAGGAGGAAGAAGACACAGTCCACCAGAGAGGAGGAAGAAGACACAGTCCACCAGAGAGGAGGAAGAAGACACAGATCACCAGAGAGGAGGAAGAAGACACAGTCCACCAGAGAGGAGGAAGAAGACACAGTCCACCAGAGAGGAGGAAGAAGACACAGATCACCAGAGAGGAGGAAGAAGACCCAGTCCACCAGAGAGGAGGAAGAAGACACAATCCACCAGAGAGGAGGAAGAAGACACAATCCACCAGAGAGGAGGAAGAAGACACAGTCCACCAGAGAGGAGGAAGAAGACACAGATCACCAGAGAGGAGGAAGAAGACACAGTCCACCAGAGAGGAGGAAGAAGACACAGTCCACCAGAGAGGAGAAGAAGACACAGTCCACCAGAGAGGAGGAAGAAGACACAAGCCACCAGACAGGAGGAAGAAGACACAGTCCACCAGAGAGGAGGAAGAAGACACAGTCCACCAGAGAGGAGGAAGAAGACACAGTCCACCAGAGAGGAGGAAGAAGACACAGTCCACCAGACAGGAGGAAGAAGACACAGTCCACCAGAGAGGAGGAAGAAGACACAGATCACCAGACAGGAGGAAGAAGACACAGTCCACCAGACAGGAGGAAGAAGACACAATCCACCAGAGAGGAGGAAGAAGACACAGTCCACCAGAGAGGAGGAAGAAGACACAGTCCACCAGAGAGGAGGAAGAAGACACAATCCACCAGAGAGGAGGAAGAAGACACAAGCCACCAGACAGGAGGAAGAAGACACAGTCCACCAGAGAGGAGGAAGAAGACACAGTCCACCAGAGAGGAGGAAGAAGACACAGTCCACCAGAGAGGAGGAAGAAGACACAATCCACCAGAGAGGAGGAAGAAGACACAGTCCACCAGAGAGGAGGAAGAAGACACAAGCCACCAGAGAGGAGGAAGAAGACACAATCCACCAGAGAGGAGGAAGAAGACACAATCCACCAGAGAGGAGGAAGAAGACACAATCCACCAGAGAGGAGGAAGAAGACACAATCCACCAGAGAGGAGGAAGAAGACACAATCCACCAGAGAGGAGGAAGAAGACACAATCCACCAGAGAGAAGAAAGAAGACACAATCCACCAGAGAGGAGGAAGAAGACACAGTCCACCAGAGAGGAGGAAGAAGACACAGTCCACCAGAGAGGAGGAAGAAGACACAGTCCACCAGAGAGGAGGAAGAAGACACAGATCACCAGAGAGGAGGAAGAAGACACAGTCCACCAGAGAGGAGGAAGAAGACACAGTCCACCAGAGAGGAGGAAGAAGACACAGTCCACCAGACAGGAGGAAGAAGACACAGTCCACCAGAGAGGAGGAAGAAGACACAGATCCACCAGACAGGAGGAAGAAGACACAGTCCACCAGACAGGAGGAAGAAGACACAATCCACCAGAGAGGAGGAAGAAGACACAGTCCACCAGAGAGGAGGAAGAAGACACAGTCCACCAGAGAGGAGGAAGAAGACACAATCCACCAGAGAGGAGGAAGAAGACACAAGCCACCAGACAGGAGGAAGAAGACACAGTCCACCAGAGAGGAGGAAGAAGACACAGATCACCAGAGAGGAGGAAGAAGACACAGTCCACCAGAGAGGAGGAAGAAGACACAGTCCACCAGAGAGGAGGAAGAAGACACAGTCCACCAGAGAGGAGGAAGAAGACACAGTCCACCAGAGAGGAGGAAGAAGACACAGTCCACCAGAGAGGAGGAAGAAGACACAGTCCACCAGAGAGGAGGAAGAAGACACAGTCCACCAGAGAGGAGGAAGAAGACACAGTCCACCAGAGAGGAGGAAGAAGACACAATCCACCAGAGAGGAGGAAGAAGACACAGTCCACCAGAGAGGAGGAAGAAGACACAATCCACCAGAGAGGAGGAAGAAGACACAAGCCACCAGAGAGGAGGAAGAAGACACAATCCACCAGAGAGGAGGAAGAAGACACAGTCCACCAGAGAGGAGGAAGAAGACACAGTCCACCAGAGAGGAGGAAGAAGACACAGTCCACCAGACAGGAGGAAGAAGACACAGTCCACCAGAGAGGAGGAAGAAGACACAATCCACCAGAGAGGAGGAAGAAGACACAGTCCACCAGAGAGGAGGAAGAAGACACAGATCACCAGAGAGGAGGAAGAAGACACAGTCCACCAGAGAGGAGGAAGAAGACACAATCCACCAGAGAGGAGGAAGAAGACACAGTCCACCAGAGAGGAGGAAGAAGACACAGTCCACCAGAGAGGAGGAAGAAGACACAATCCACCAGAGAGGTCGTTAGTTCCCTTGTTATTGGAACTCCATAGTCATATGGTGAACATCTAGTGATACACAAGGTATTATATCAGGAAGGTAAAGAGGTTCCCATCATGTCGTTCCTCAGATCAGCGCGGAGTGAGATCGATCCATTGATCTGAGGAACGACATGATGGGAACCTCTTTACCTTCCTGATATAATACCTTGTGTATCACTAGATGTTCACCATATGACTAACACGGGAAATTAACGAGTATCATGGAAAACGAGGAGGACCGCCTTGTGACATCACATGGGTGACAATGACCGCGTGTAGGAGGAGCCAATCAATGTGCTTCTATTTTGATGTTTTTGACTATTTCCCGTGAGCGTTTTTACTGAAACTTTTCCCGAAGAAGCCGGTTTTCTCCACAGGGGGCCACCAAGAGCCGCATTGAAGGAGCACCCGATGGGTTGGGTTGTTTTATGTGCAGTTTGTGTGTTTTTTTTGTATACATTTTGATCCATTTTATAAAAATTGGGTTTGGTTACAGTCCTTACATTTAGTTTGTTGGGTGATAATTGTGTAAATCTTCATGTAGATGGAAGGATCTGCTGGACGAAGGATGAGAAGAAATGGAAAAAACAAGCATTTTACCCCCGAAAATCCCAATTCTTACCCCCCCTCCGCTCTGTCACCAGATTGGTTCTTCCTCTTCACGAATTGAGCCGGTGTTCTGTCGAGAATTGCCCCCCCCCCATCAAATACTGCCCAGGACGATAGGCGCATGCGCCGTACATCAAAGCACAACTGCTGACTTGCGCATGCGCACATCATAGGAGGCATCTCTCAATGGGAGATACCGTTTCACAGGCACAACTTACAATTTAAACCCATACTAACAGCAGAGGGGGGGGGGGGACTGTAGTTCTCAGGTTGTGCATCGCTGCTGTGTTGCAACCCGACCTTTCACACCGGCAAAACCGGCCGTTCAACACACAAACCCCCCCCCCACAACAAACACAAACCCCCCCCCCCCGCACCCCCCACAACACACACAACCCCCCCCCCCACCGCAACATACACAAACCCCCCCCCCCCCCTGCAACACACACACCCACCCCCACCCACACCCCCCACCGCAACACACACCCTCCCCTGCAACATACACAAACCCACCCCCCACAACACACACAAACCCCCTCCCCCCCGCAACATACACAAACCCACCCCCCACAACACACACAACCCCCCCCCCCCCCCCAAACACACACAAACCCGTCCCCCACAACACACAAAAAACCCACCCCCCCAAAACACACACAACCCCCCCCCCTGCAACACACACAAACCCCCCCCCCTGCAACATACACAAACCCACCCCCCACAACACACACAACCCCCCCCCCCCCGCAACACACACAAACCCGCCCCCCACAACCCCCCCCCCCCGCAACACACACAAACCCCCCGTCCCCCGCAACACACACAAACCCACCCCCCACAACACACAAAAAACCCACCCCCCAAAACACACACAACCCCCCCCCCCCTGCAACACACACAAACCCCCCCCCCTGCAACATACACAAACCCACCCCCCACAACACACACACCCCCCCCCCCCCCCCCCGCAACACACACAAACCCGCCCCCCACAACCCCCCCCCCCGCAACACACACAAACCCCCCGTCCCCCGCAACACACACAAACCCACCCCCCACAACACACAAAAAACCCACCCCCCAAAACACACACAACCCCCCCCCCCCCTGCAACACACACAAACCCCCCCCCCCTGCAACATACACAAACCCACCCCCCACAACACACACAACCCCCCCCCCCCGCAACACACACAAACCCGCCCCCCACAACCCCCCCCCCCCCCCCCCGCAACACACACAAACCCCCCGTCCCCTGCAACACACACAAACCCCCCCCCACAACACACACAAACCCACCCCCCACAACACACACAAAACCGGACCATCAGCACACTGTAAAGCCACCTGGCAACAGCGAGGCGCAATGTGGGAATTACGGTCGCCCCCCCCCCCCCCAATTGTGTCCGAGAAATGGTTTCTCCCATCAAGAGATTCTTCCTATGATGTGCGCATGCGCCATGGTCACGTCACTCCAGCTGATCGGCAACTAAGCTGTCGTGCGGCTCCATCCTGCGCATGCGCAGGAAGTATTCGATGGGGGGCACTTCTTGATAGAACACCGGCCATCCTTATTGGTTCATCAGAATACCTTATCTTCAATGGACCGTACACTGGTAGGACTTCATACGCTCCTTCTATTTTTATGGTTAGTGCGGTCAAATTGGCGATCATTTCTGTCTGCAGTGACGATCATTAGATGTGGTGGCTGCACTCCTTTTCCCTGCCACCCCCTCTGTTTTCACCTGGAGATCTGCCCAGTAACACGCCTTCTGTATTAGAGCACCCCCAATCTGGAGGAAGGAGCACAGGGGGAACCTTTGCATTGTCGGTCTGGGGGATGGGGGTGGGGAGTGTTGGATGGACTATCAGATTTAGATAAACTAACAAACTGACACCAAACTCCAACCTATAATCAGTTACAGTGACTTTTTCTTCTTTTTGGGATAAAGATATTTTTTCTGGTGATCAGGTGATGACATCACAGGGATCGGTTTGCAGGTGATGACATCACAGGGATTGGTTTGCAGGTGATGACATCACAGGGATCGGTATTCAGGTGATGACATCACAGGGATCGGTTTGCAGGTGATGACATCACAGGGATCGGTTTGCAGGTGATGACATCACAGGGATCGGTATTCAGGTGATGACATCACAGGGATCGGTTTGCAGGTGATGACATCACAGGGATTGGTTTGCAGGTGATGACATCACAGGGATCGGTATTCAGGTGATGACATCACAGGGATCGGTTTGCAGGTGATGACATCACAGGGATCGGTATTCAGGTGATGACATCACAGGGATCGGTTTGCAGGTGATGACATCACAGGGATCGGTTTGCAGGTGATGACATCACAGGGATCGGTATTCAGGTGATGACATCACAGGGATCGGTTTGCAGGTGATAACATCACAGGGATCGGTATTCAGGTGATGACATCACAGGGATCGGTTTGCAGGTGATGACATCACAGGGATCGGTATTCAGGTGATGACATCACAGGGATTGGTATTCAGGTGATGACATCACAGGGATCGGTTTGCAGGTGATGACATCACCGGGATCGGTATTCAGGTGATGACATCACAGGGATCGGTTTGCAGGTGATGACATCACAGGGATCGGTATTCAGGTGATGACATCACAGGGATTGGTTTGCAGGTGATGACATCACAGGGATTGGTTTGCAGGTGATGACATCACAGGGATCGGTATTCAGGTGATGACATCACAGGGATCGGTATTCAGGTGATGACATCACAGGGATCGGTATTCAGGTGATGACATCATAGGGATCGGTTTGCAGGTGATGACATCACAGGGATCGGTTTGCAGGTGATGACATCACAGGGATCGGTTTGCAGGTGATGACATCACAGGGATCGGTTTGCAGGTGATGACATCACAGGGATCGGTTTGCAGGTGATGACATCACAGGGATCGGTATTCAGGTGATGACATCACAGGGATCGGTTTGCAGGTGATGACATCACAGGGATCGGTATTCAGGTGATGACATCACAGGGATCGGTTTGCAGGTGATGACATCACAGGGATCGGTATTCAGGTGATGACATCACAGGGATTGGTTTGCAGGTGATGACATCACAGGGATTGGTATTCAGGTGATGACATCACAGGGATCGGTATTCAGGTGATGACATCACAGGGATTGGTTTGCAGGTGATGACATCACAGGGATCGGTATTCAGGTGATGACATCACAGGGATCGGTATTCAGGTGATGACATCACAGGGATTGGTTTGCAGGTGATGACATCACAGGGATCGGTATTCAGGTGATGACATCACAGGGATTGGTATTCAGGTGATGACATCACAGGGATCGGTATTCAGGTGATGACATCACAGGGATCGGTATTCAGGTGATGACATCACAGGGATCGGTATTCAGGTGATGACATCACAGGGATTGGTTTGCAGGTGATGACATCACAGGGATCGGTATTCAGGTGATGACATCACAGGGATTGGTATTCAGGTGATGACATCACAGGGATTGGTTTGCAGGTGATGACATCACAGGGATCGGTATTCAGGTGATGACATCACAGGGATTGGTATTCAGGTGATGACATCACAGGGATTGGTTTGCAGGTGATGACATCACAGGGATCGGTATTCAGGTGATGACATCACAGGGATCGGTTTGCAGGTGATGACATCACAGGGATCGGTTTGCAGGTGATGACATCACAGGGATCGGTTTGCAGGTGATGACATCACAGGGATCGGTATTCAGGTGATGACATCACAGGGATCGGTATTCAGGTGATGACATCACAGGGATCGGTATTCAGGTGATGACATCACAGGGAATTTCTGGTCACTGAGGGGTTTGGGGGGTGTCACGTTAACCCTCTGACTGCCGGTCCCCCAAGTCACAGTGTCGGGGGAGGGTAGCGCTTTGTAGCGATGAGAGGAAATCACCAATTGTAGCGAAATAAAATTAAATAACATTTTTGCATCTTTAATAAATGAAATCGTGGAATAAAGGGGGCGAGACGGGCGAAGCCCCCCCTGGAAGCTCTTTAATGGAGCAGACAGAGGAAGGGAAGAGTCATGCTTTGAGGTCTTCCATACAGCAGATGTAGGGAGGAGGAGGAGGAGGGGAGTGAGGAGGAGGGGGGGGGGAGGAGGAGGGGGATGGGAGCACCAGATTGTACCTCTGAGAGGGGAGCATCTGTCACTCTCCATCTTACTCCGACCACGGCTGGTTCTGCTGCATCTCCGACTCCAAGGTACGCATTGCCACCCGCCTGGCATTGTCTGCTGTGTGTGCCTGGCTGCCCCTTGCAGCATGCGTGGGGGGGGGAGGGGGTGGGGGGCGCAGAGCTCAGTGCAGGAGCTGCTGGAGGGGCTCCTTTGTTCTGGGGACCCTTTACTGCAACGCTCACTGCGTCAAATCCACCAACGGCTCGATCGCTGAGAATCGCTCAGATTGCTGCCGATCGCCCAGACCGCTGACGATCACTCAGATCACAGACAATCGATCAGATCCCTGAGAATCGCTCAGATCGCTGCCGATCGCCCAGATCACTGACAATCATTCAGATCGCCCAGATCACTGACGATCACTCAGATCACCGACAATCGATCAGATCCCTGAGAATCGCTCAGATCGCTGCCGATCGCCCAGATCACCGACAATCATTCAGATCGCCCAGATCACTGACGATCACTCAGATCACTGACAATCGATCAGATCCCTGAGAATCGCTCAGATCGCTGCCGATCGCCCAGATCACCGACAATCATTCAGATCGCCCAGATCACTGACGATCACTCAGATCACCGACAATCGATCAGATCCCTGAGAATCGCTCAGATCGCTGCCGATCGCCCAGATCACCGACAATCATTCAGATCGCCCAGATCACTGACGATCACTCAGATCACAGACAATCGATCAGATCCCTGAGAATCGCTCAGATCGCTGCCGATCGCCCAGATCACTGACAATCATTCAGATCGCCCAGATCACTGACGATCACTCAGATCACCGACAATCGATCAGATCGAGAATCGCTCAGATCGCTGCCGATCGCCCAGATCACCGACAATCATTCAGATCGCCCAGATCACTGACGATCACTCAGATCACCGACAATCGATCAGATCCCTGAGAATCGCTCAGATCGCTGCCGATCGCCCAGATCACCGACAATCATTCAGATCGCCCAGATCACTGACGATCACTCAGATCACCGACAATCGATCAGATCCCTGAGAATCGCTCAGATCGCTGACAATCGCCCAGATCACTGACGATCACTGACAATCGATCAGATCCCTGAGAATCGCTGGCGATCATTCCGATCCCTGATAATCGATCAGATCGCTGACGATCGCTCAGATCACTACAAGTATAGGAAAGTACAAAGGGTGGAAATCCTCAGTCCAGGTGATGTGTGTGAAGGACGTGCCCCTCCCCCCATTGTCTGTATATATATATATATCTCTCTCTCTGTATCTGGGATTGTTACTTTGTATCTCTCGGCTCCTCTGCAATCAGCTGATTCCCTCCATTCATTCCCATTCTATTGTCTAATTGGGATCAGCTGTAGAGGAGCCATAAAAGCCAACACCCACCCTCCCCCGGCTCTACCTCTTCCCCGAATCCCACCGCAGCAGGTTGGGAACGCCGATGGACGTGTAATCGTTTTATTTTGGGGTACGCTCTGCTCTCTGCTTTATGGGGGTCTCGTGATGTGCGGGTTTTGGTTTTTAATAATTGTGTATTTATTATTTTATGTTGTTGTTTTTTTTTTACAATTATTTAAAAGATTGGAAAATAGACAATCGATCAGATTGTACAGATCCATTGATCGATCTCCTGTGTGTGATGTCCCCGTGTACAACGTTTTACTCGCAGTGTGAGGATTGTATGGAGCCGATTGTCAGACCCCCCCCTCCCCCCCCATACACCACATTTCTCATTCTATCCAATTCGTTGTATCCGAGATTTTTATTTGGATATAAATCTTCTATCGTCCCAATTCATCCGATCGTTTCTTCCCATAGACAGGTCTACTGATGAGCACGCCCCCCATACACTGAGCGCCCCCACATAGACAGGCCTGATGATGAGCCCCCCCCCCCATGCACTGATGAACGCCCCCCATAGACAGGCCTACTGATGAGCACGCCCCCTATACACTGAACGCTCCCCCATAGACAGGCCTACTGATGAGCAGACCCCATACACTGATGAGCGCCCTCCCCATAGACAGGTCTACTGATGAGCACGCCCCCCATAGACAGGTCTACTGATGAGCACGCCCCCCATAGACAGGTCTAATGATGAGGGCCCCCCCATACACTGATGAGGGCCCCCCATAGACAGGCCTACCGATGAGGGCCCCCCATAGACGGGTCTACTGATGAGTCCCCCCATACACTGATGAGGGCCCCCCATAGACAGGTCTACTGATGAGGGCCCCCCATAGACGGGTCTACTGATGAGCCCCCCCATACACTGATGAGGGCCCCCCATAGACAGGTCTACTGATGAGGGCCCCCCATAGACAGGTCTACTGATGAGGGCCCCCCATAGACAGGTCTACTGATGAGGGCCCCCCATAGACGGGCCTGACACCCGCACAGATCTGTTGGCTGCACCAGAATTCCGGATTATAAATAAAATAATTTTTCTGGTTTAGAAGATTTTTGTATCTAAAAGACGATAAAATGATCTCCTGGAAGATTTCTGAGGATAAACCCGCCGAGTTATCTCTCTCTCTGTCTCTCTCTCGGTGTCTCTCTCTCTCTCTCTGTCTCTCTCTCTCTCTCTCTCTGTCTCTCTCTCTCTCTCTGTCTCTCTCTCGGTGTCTCTCTCTCTCTCTCTCTCTCTCTCTCTCGTGTCTCTCTCTCTCTCTCTGTGTCTCTCTCTCTCTCTCTGTCTCTCTCTCGGTGTCTCTCTCTCTCTCTCTCTGTCTCTCTCTCGGTGTCTCTCTCTCTCTCTCTCTGTCTCTCTCTCGGTGTCTCTCTCTCTCTGTCTCTCTCTCGGTGTCTCTCTCTCTCTCTCGGTGTCTCTCTCTCTGTCTCTCTCTCGGTGTCTCTCTCTCTCTCTCTCTGTCTCTCTCTGTCTCTGTCTCTCTCTGTCTCTCTCTCTCTCTGTCTCTCTCTCTGTCTCTGTCTCTCTCTCTGTCTCTATCGATCAGTAAAATAAATTATTGATCGGCACGTAATGTGGGGGACTGGATTCCAGATATTAGAGTGTCAGCTCTTTGGCACGTTGTGGTCGGTGGGAACGGAAGGATGAGAACGTTCGATCTGTCAGGTGATCGGATCTGATGATCGGTTATTTCTGTTTGTATCGGAAGTCGGGGGGGCAGCTGTGAGTCTTGCGTGAGAAACGCGACCAATCCGGCGATTACCGCCCACGTAACAATAATTGTAATTGCATCAATTTGCATCTGGTCCATAATGGAGCGTAACCCTCCCCTCCCCTCCCCCAGGGTGACAGGGAAAGGGTTAACAATGGCTGCCTCCAGCACACGTGCCATCGGTGTCCATTGTTCTGGATGGAGGGCGGCGGACGCTCCGGTTGGGCACACGAGGGGTTAATGTACATCTCAGGCCGTGGGAAACTCCGACAATGGAAGTCAATGGGAGCCGACAGCTGCATTATGGGGGAGGGGGGGGGGGTATTGATTTTAGGTGTTTATTTTATGATGTGGCCCCATATTGAAGGCTCCTCATCGGGTGTGACGGGCGATGCGGGGCCCCAGGGAGAGACTCTAATATAACAAAGAAAATCAAACCATAAAAGAACCTCCGTCCCCTGAGGATCGCAATGGGTGTGTGAACCCCCCCCCCCATATCCTCAGTGTGAAGTGCCCGGCCTCAGGTGATACAGAGATGAGACCAATCCTCCTACATAAGTTGTACCTGTTTATCTGCTGATTGAAAGTGCAGAATTGTATAAAGCTTGTCTGAGCTGTCAGAAAAGGGGGTGGTGAAGTTGCACACTGCAGAGCTCGGTGGGATCTGATTGGAGGAACGGAGCCCAGTAACGCGGCGGGGGAGATGGGTGGTTGGACTTGAAGGTGAGTGATGAACTTCTCCCGGGAATTCCCATTGAAGTCTATGTCCCCCCCCCCACACCCCCGACGCTCCGGACTGGACAAGCCGTAGATGTGAGCCGACCAATAGAATGTGCCGGAAATCTTCTTGTTGGGTTTCTGGTGTGAAGAGGATGTTGCAGGCGAGGGGCGGGGTCACGTTGGCCTTGTGGTTCTGCAGTTGCCATGGTGATGCACATGTGACTCAGTTCAGATTTTTGGGTCGTCTTCTCCGGTTTTCCTGATTTGGATCCCTCACTTCGTGTATTGGTGCAGATTTCCTGTGGTTGCTATGGGCAACCATTTTGTTTATGGCAGACTGCTCAGATCTGTCCATTATATGCAAGGGGTGGTAATGGGTGGGATGGATTGCTGGTTTATTACATACCTGGGAATTGTAGAAGAGATGACCCCCCCCCCCCCCCCGGTGACCTCATGATCCCGACTTCCTGAGACCAGCTGACTCTTGTCTGCCTGTTTGGCCTCATGTGATGGGGGGGTCATTACTGATAAGGGGCGTGGGGGGATTACACGAGGGTTGGGGGTTGTAGCTTAGACTGCCCACATCTCTGACAGGTGGGGGGCTGGTCCCTACTCTCGGGGGGAGGCTGTCCAGATCTGGTCCCTACTCTTGGGGGGGGGGGCTGTCCGGATCTGGTCCCTACTCTTGGGGGGGGGGGGGGGGGGCTGTCCGGATCTGGTCCCTACTCTTGGGGGGGGGGGGGAGGCTGTCCAGATCTGGTCCCTACTCTTGGGGGGGGGGGAGGCTGTCCAGATCTGGTCCCTACTCTTGGGGGGGGGGGGGGAGGCTGTCCAGATCTGGTCCCTACTCTTGGGGGGGGGGGGGGGAGGCTGTCCAGATCTGGTCCCTACTCTTGGGGGGGGGGGGGAGGCTGTCCGGATCTGGTCCCTACTCTTGGGGGGGGGGGGGGCTGTCCGGATCTGGTCCCTACTCTTGGGGGGGGGGGGGGGGGGGGGGGCTGTCCGGATCTGGTCCCTACTCTTGGGGGGGGGGGGGGGGGCTGTCCGGATCTGGTCCCTACTCTCGGGGGGGGGGGGGGGGGGGGGGAGGCTGTCCGGATCTGGTCCCTACTTTCCGGCCTCGGTACTTATTACAGGTATTTGTACAGCGCTGTCGTTTACCTCGATCACCTCAGTTCTGCCCCCGAGGAGCTTCCAATTTAAAGCGGAGGTTCACCCTTAAAACCACTCTTGTGTCATCCCATCCAGCATAGTGGCGTCGGCACCAGTATGGTGTTTTTTTTTATCTCTGTACTTATTGTTTAATTCATTTTATTTTGTCCCTACCACGGGGAATGGCGCGGCTATGGAGCGTCACGGCTTCCGAAAATAGCCGGCTAGCACTCGGGTCTTCCCGGCGCTATACGGTGCCTGCGCACAGACCTAGGAGCTGACTGCGCAGGCGCCGTATTTATATCAGAGTCCTATGTTGGCTTTTTTCGGAGGGCGTGAAGCGCCATAGCCATTGGACTCAGATATATATAGCGCCTGCGCAGTCAGCTCCTAGGTCTGTGCGCAGGCGCCGTATAGCGCCGGGAAGACCCGAGTGCTAGCCGGCTATTTTCGGAAGCCGTGACGCTCCATAGCCGCGCCATTTCCCGCGGTAGGGACAAAATAAAATGAAATGAAATAAATAGTAAGTACAAAGATAAAAAATAGTGGCGCCAGTATGCTGGATGGGATGACGGACTTGTTTTTAGGGTGAACCCCCCACTTTAAGTAAAACCTTTGTGTGTGTTTTTTTTTATTTTTTACCTGAATCCCTTGAAAGTGCCGCGTTGAATAAGCTTTCTTCTCGACCTGGTCTTCTTGGCTCTTTATTGGATAGATTGATGGCAGCGCAGCCATTGGCTCCCTCTGCTGTCAATCAGCTCCAATAACGCGGGGGGCGGGGCAGAGTCCTGGAGTCGGTGGTTATGGATGCCGGATACAGGACTCGAGAGCGTGCCCGCAAGGTAACCTCCTTTTTGGAAGAGTGCTTCCCAGGGGGGTTACCAGAAACGGGGAGGAGCTGAGACAGCGGCCAAGGGACCTCAGAAGAGGAGGATCAGGGCCACTTTGTGCACAGTGGAGGCAAGTATGACTTGTTTGTTAATAAATAATTGGAAGCTTTACAACCCTTTAAGCCCCTGATTTGGTGTGCCCACCACACATACTAGAACCAGGGTAGACAGGAGGAGAACCAGCAGAGTGGGGGAGGGGTCCAGAATACAGAGATCAGCCTTGTTAACTTGGAGGAACCCCTGAAATAACTTTCCAGGCTCAGGGGACCCTCTAATACTGGATCTACAGCTCCCTGTACATTGGGGTGATGATGGGTGGGAAGAATCCCCCCCCCCTTACATTGGGGGGGGGGGCTAAAAGAGATCATTGGTCTCCATAATTGGGACAGGAATTGCCTGTTGGAACCTCCTGGAGGAACTGAATGAGAAAGGGCTGAGTTGGAGGAAACCTGCACAGGGAGAACATGCACATAGATCAGGGGTCTTCAAACTACGGCCCTCCAGTTGTTCAGGAACTACAATTCCCATCATGCCCAGTCCTGTCTGTGAATGTCAGTGTGTTACAATGCCTTATGGGATGTGTAGTTCTACAACAGCTGGAGGGCCATAGTTTGAGGATCCCTGACATAAGAGTGCCCTGTCCAGGATTTGCACCTAGTGCTGCAAGGTGGAGGTTCTAACCCCTGGGCCTCTGTACTGCCCACCTGGGGCATTGACCTGGGGTGAGGATGGAGGAGTTGGCTGGGTGTTGAAGCCCCTGATCGGCACACTTGGAGTCGGGGGGGGGGGGGGGTTCAGTTGAATCCGGTGGATGAACATGAGAGCCGATCAGGCTTGTGGAGGGATCCTCCATGTTCGGGTTTCTGATGTTGGCGTGGAGTTGACCTTTATTTGTGGTCGGGGGGGGGGGGGGGGGGGGGGGGGTTCCGCCGACTCTTCTTGGCGACATTTCTGGTTCTCGCGTCTGACAGGAGAAATGGCGGCACTCTGGTGCTGTGAGGTGAACATTCAAAGGGTTCACACTTCAGGAAGGTCACGAGTGGACTTTTCTTGAAGGTCGGGGGTTGGTGGGTCACATGCAATCCATGTGACCCCCCCCCCCCCCCGTAGAGATTCCATTGGTGCGGAGGAGGAAGTATGGTGGTAATTTGCTGGGTCAGGCCTTGGTAGGAGGAGCGCTTGTAGTTGGCCATAATGTTAGAACATGGAGGGGGGAGGGGGGGGGGGGGAGACGCTGCTGATAACACCCCAGACTTATCTGTAGAGGATTCTCTTATCAAAGACAAAGAAGAGGGGGGGGGGGGGTTGGGACTTTAAAGGAGGCATTGATGTGCGTGGGGGTCTAAGAGACCGAAAATAGGATGATTGTCACCTTCCCTGATGGGGAGATCTATAAAAATGCAGAATAATCAACCAATGAATAAATTCAGTAGATGAACCCGTAATAATGAGTCGTAATAAAGAGGATCGTCTATAATAAATGGTGGTCATCATATCAGATCGACATTTCAGAACAATCGATCACAACTGATACATTGATTGGACAGACAGATCAGGTGACCATGATTATCCTAATAGAGGCATTAAAGTGGAGCTCCACCCAAAAATTGAACTTTTCGGACCCCCCCCCCCCCATGTCACATTTGACACCTTTTGGGGGGAGGGGTCCGAAAAGTTAAATTTTTGGGTGGAGCTCCACTGTAATGCCTCTATTAGGATAATCATGGTCACCTGATCTGTCTGTCCAATCAATGTATCAGTTGTGATCGATTGTCCTGAAATGTCGATCCAATATGATGACCACCATTTATTATAGACGATTCTCTGTATTATATATTATGACTCATTATACGGGTTTATCTACTATATAAAACAGGTATTTGCATCCCCCCCCCACTGTCTTCTGGGACACACACCGTGCCCGGGAGAGAACGGGGACCAGTGACGACGCGCTGCGTTACTCGCGCATGCGCAGTAAGGAACCAGGCAGTGACTTCACTTCCTGATTCCCTCGCTGAGGATGGCGGCGGCAGCATCCAAGAGACGAGCGATTCCTCGTCTGCTGACATCGCGGGCGCGCTGGGCAGGTAAGTGTCCATTTATTAAGTCAGAAGCTGCAGGATTTGTATCTGATGGCTTTTAAAAATAAAACCTTTCAGGTGGACCTCCTCTTTAAATAGTTGACGAAATTCATGATTTTGGGCAATGTTTGACTCGACGCGTTTCATGCCAATCATCGGAATGCATATATATTGGCTGGAAAGTGGAATAAATGGGACAGTAAAGTCTCTGATGTCATGCAGGGGATGAAGATGTATACAATACCTATGGCATGTCCCAGTAGTCCCCATAGTCGGAGTGGGATGGTGGTCCTGAATGAGCGGTCTGGATTGGCCATTATTTTCCTTGCCTGCCTCCAATTGGATGGGGACTTTTCCTGGTGGGGCCCAATGAGATCGCAGGATTACCTCGCTGGTACAGATTAAGACTCTTCAGCACGGAATGAATGGAGATCTCGGCTGGCACCATATTGGAAGAAATCCACAGAGATGTCAGTTTAGTTGATATTTGGCGGCTGGAAATGCTCCATCTTGGGGGGGGGGGGGGGGGGTTGGGGGTCGGTTCCACGCGTCCTCGTCCTTCAGATGCCATTCATTGATGGAGTCATTCTCCCATGGACAGCTGCGCCTTTGTGTGGTCACAGCGACATTCCTTCCCGGAAACCCCTGGAAGCGGACGGAGGATCCACATGGTGGGAAATGGAAACTCCCGGCGGTGGAAGTGAATGGGGGGGGGGGGGGGTGGGGACTACTTGGAGGCAACATTAAAGCCTTTTACATTGACCAATAATCTTTATGGATTGAACACTTCGGGGTCTTTAATTACGTTGATTGTTTCGTATTCCTAAAGGTCACTGATGCAGAGAGGGGGGGGGGGGGGTAGACCTTTTATGAAGTCGGGTTGCCTTGGTAATGCCGCTCAGTCCTGGCCGCCTTCGATGGATCCTGAGATGGGTAGTTGGTGGTGAAGGTAGAAGATGAGGTCATAGTGCACTGTATGCCGTGACTGTCTGCAGAGGTTCACGAGCGTGATCTGTACAATCTCTCACTCACCTCTGTACCTATCGGCATTGTGCAGGAATTCATTTCCAAAGTCCACAGCCGAGATGCTAAAATCCTAAAATCTTGGATCTTTTCCAATTCCGTTCTATCGCAGAGAACTCTTGGCGGGCGGCTCGTCTTCTAATATAAACGCACATTAGACAAACTTAAAGGGTAACTCCACTTTCATGGGGGGGGGGGGGGGGGGGGAGGCAAACACGCACGTGTGACACAAGTCATATTATAATTGGATGTTAAGAATTCTCTTTCCTCTTCCATCTGCAGCCGCTGTAATTTTCTGTAAAATACAATATGGCCACCTGGAGGCGCTCCGTGCACAGACCCCGCCCCCCTGAAATGTAATTTCCCGGAATACTACTGGGGAAATAAGTGAGCCAATTGCACAAGCAGGAAACGATCCCCCGGAGGGGGATGGGTGTTTTTGTTTTTGGGGGGGTGGGGTTTCACCTGATCAGATTGTTTTGCGTCTTTATTTTTTAGCTCGGATTGCACCGACACGAGTATTTTCACCCGCACTTGTCGAATCCTCCGATACCTTTTGCAGTGTGATGTGAGAACATACAGAATGAATGGGTTCAAATCGCATGCGATTCATTACAAAGAATGTGGAGCGATTCTTGTCCAAATCGCACACGGATCCCTACATCGCTCCTGTGGGAACCCGGGCTGGTCTTGGTGACTTCGGTCCGGGTTCACATTGGAGTGGTGGGGAAACCGCCTTCGATTCGGACAGGAATAGCACTTTGCATTTTTCAGGTGTCCCCGTTGAAGTCTGAGACTAATCGGCCTATAAAGAGGCTCGTGTACTTTTGAGTACAGGGCCATTGAAATGAATGGGATTTTGTGTGCGCAGGAAATCGCTCAGGTGTGGGCGGGGCCTTGGGAGTCTCTGTTGTGAGTTTTGAGAATGAATTGCTCCACAGTACATGCGGCTCTGGAGGGTGACTTTTGTGTGACGCTCCTTCACTGCGTGTTAAGATTAGTAAAGACCTCCATAGTCCGGGCGCAGGTGGGTGAGAGACCTTCTACTCCGAGAGGCGAGCAAAATAATCGCATGTGATCTCTGTGTTATCGCATTCACAAAGGAGGCCCCATGGGAAGCCTATAATCCTTGTGGAACTTGCACTTGGGTCCCTTCACACCGCGATGACGACTTTCATACGTTGCGTATCGTTGTGTCCGGCTATGCGATGGTCAATGGGTTGCACAAGACGCAGCGTGCAGAGCGTTTCCTTCTGTACCCCGCGGTGAGGAGCGCAATGTAGACGTGTGTTGGGTTGCACCGGACCATGGATGGTAATGCACGCCTTAGTCGGCGATCCGTTGATGGCGACGCCTCTTCCCTTAGATGAAGATTCCCTCAGACTCCTCCTCTTTGCCTGCGGAATTCTGTTCTATGGCTGAGAAATGATCCTCAGAAGTCAACTGTCGCTTCCCGGAGCGTTTGATCTCCTGGGTCCCCCCGGCGTCTCTCTCCTGCTGACCTCCACACCATAACATGGTCCATTATTAATGTGGAACAGCAGGAAGAACCGGCGACAGCTGCAGGGGAGCCTCAGGGGACCGCCATGGAGTGGGGCGGCAGGAAAGACGACTTCTCTCTCCTACAGATGGACTTCTTCTTTTTCTTGGAAACCTTTTTGTAGGACACGTTCAGTCTGGGAAATCGGATTAGAAATCGGGGCTGACATTCCTTGTGTGTTAAAGGTGTGAGATAGAATATATTCCCCCCCCCCCCCCCCCCCCCCCCCCCCCCCCCCCACCCCCCCCCCCCCCCCCCCCGCACTATGACCCCCCTCTACATCCCAGATATCCCCCCCCCCCCGCACTATGACCCCCTCTACATCCCAGATATCCCCCCTCTGGGATGTAGAGGGGGTTAGAACCCCCTCTACACCTCAGATATTGCCCCTCCCCTCAGCACTGTTGCCATATACCATAAGATCCCCCCCCTGGTATTGTGACCCCACTACATCCCTGATACCTCTAGCACTATAGCCACCCAAGATACCCCAGCACCATTATTCCATCCATGTAGTACCCTTTTGCAGTGGAGATGCAGTGCATGTAAACGTTTGGCTCTGTGTCCAGCACTGCCCTCTCCTATACCAATCAAGCAGTCAGAAGGGGGGGAGGGGCATCCCTCCGGGCATTCCAAGCCCTTCAGTTCAAACAGTGCTGGACAGCTGGGCTCACCATGACACCATCTACAATGCTACTTCGGCAGGTGAGCTCTCAGTGCTGCCGACTCGGCAGCTCCTACCCCACGGCCTCGGAGCCCCGGGCATTCAAGCTGCATGGGGCAGGGTCAGAGCATCGCTGGCGCTCCGGCCCCTCCCTGCTGGCTTTAAAATAATGGGTATCGTTCTGCACCGCTGCCAACCTGATTCCTCTGTGTAGCCATCACTCCGTGCCATCACAGGGCCCCCAATTTCCAGGCAGTGTGGGCTCAAGGACCAGCTGCTTTGTGAAAAGTGCAGGGGCCCCATGGGCAGTGCCCACTCATTAAGTCAGCCCTTCACAACTGAGATGTATATAGCTCTGCCACACAGCTGTCTGGCCAATCAGAAAACCAGAATATTTTTTCTGCTGCAGTGAACTAACACTTCCAGGTCTTGTCCCCCCCCCCCCCACCCCCAGCCTGTGATTGGACAGTGAGACTGGTGAGTACTCCTATCAGAATGTTCCTTCCTCTGCAGCTCCACTGATTTTTCTCTGTGCTGCTTCTTGCCCCCCAGTCTGAGCTCTGCGAGAGGTTCATACCAATCCCATTCATGGACTCCGCTGTCCTTTCCAGACATGAATCCTTCCACAAGGTGTTCTTTACTCTGCACACTCCATCAATGTATTCCGTAAACTGGTGGAGCTCATAATATAATATCTATTCCTCATTAGTAGCTGTACCAAGGCATTGATGGTCAGCGGCACGGCCAGGGGCGGACTGACAACTCATGGGGCCCCCGGGCAATAGAAGATTATGGGGCCCCCGGACTTACAGATGGCCACCATGCCAGGAGGCGGGGCAGCTAAAATCTCAGGATTTTCACATCAGAAGCATGTCGGTTTCGGACATATCAGGGACAGTTGTAAAGAAAACTACAGATTCTTACACACTGTCCCTGGTTTTACTGAGCCTGGCAACCCTGATGGGGGGGCCCCTAGTGGCATGGGGCCCTCGGGCAGTGCCCGGGTGCCTCAATGGTCAGTCCGCCCCTGGGCACGGCTGATTTTGGTGGGAAGAGGCCACTGGAGGCCAAAATTCATGGTGAAAGTCGCTCCAGCCGCAGAGCGTAGCGCGGTCTTCCTTGCAGGCGGAGACAATTCTAGGCTTCCCGCTGAGATAATTGCTTCTTGATGAACGTCTATTTCTGGCATTTTGTTGTTTTATTTTCTTTTAAATTGGCGTTTAAGTGTAATTGGCGATTTGTCATAATTGCGGTTTTCTGGGCCAGTAAACGTTGAGTTATGAAGCTCGCAGCCCCCGATGCTCCTCTGATTGCGGCCCCCTGTATTCCTGCACCTGCCTGCGCATTCATGGGTATTGTACGGGTAGGTTGATGGATGACACAGCAAGGCTTGAGAAGAAGCACAAGCCTCTTTATTTGGTCTTCTCCGGCGAAGCTTGATCAATCTGGGGAAGGTTTTGATTGAGCGCGTGCCAAATGCTGCCTCGCTGAAGCCAAGAAGTCCCAACGCAACAGCTTCTTGTCTCAGGAAGAGGAAAGCTGGCCATCTGTCAAAATTTATAGCTCATTAAAGAAAGTAACGAGGGGGGCGGGGCCTCGGGTTTCCAGTTATGGGACTGGCGGCCTCGTCCTCTACGTTACCTTGGGTTGCATTTGGCACACTGACCCGCCGGCGAGCAAATGCCAAGACGCCCATTAGTGGCAGCCATCTATAGTAATGGGATTTTATTACCTTGTATAAGAAAAGGTTAATTTTATGTGGGGTTATATATATCGTCTGACATTCTCTTCTCTCTCTTCCTGCAGTAAATCACAATGGGAGCGAAGCTAAGTAAGAAGAAGAAGGGATACTGCCTTGGTGCCGGCAAAGATGGAGAGTCGACGGACACCACTGAAGTAGAACAAAAAGAAACTGAGAATCAAGAGGGACAAAAAGATGCAGCAGAACCAAAGGGAGAAAAATCTCCCACCGACCAATCACAGAACAACGGTATCAATGAGGAATCGAAGGATAAGAAGTCGGAGGCGGAGGTTACAACTGGTGAGACCACCAAAGACCAACCCAACCAAGACCAAAAGCCAGAGATCAAACCTAGTACAGAACAAGAGAAGGACCAACCGCAAGGAACAAAAGAACACAATGCGGGTAAATCCACTGCCCTGGAACAATTATGTGAAAAGGAAATAAAAAGAGCATCCGAGGACAAAACTAAAACCGAATGTCAAGTGAAGGAAGCTCCGTCGGCTGCTGCAGATAAACCAACTCAGGAATCCAAACCCGTGAAGGAAAAGGAAGGTTCAGACTGCCAACCTTCATCAGAGACCAAGCCGTTGGTTCCGGTACCAGATGAAGTCTGGGTCAAGCAGGTATCAGAACCAGTGACCAAGGTGGAGGCAGAACAGACTGAGAAACCACCTGCGGAGTCAGAAGTCCAAGTCTCCGAAAACGTGCCTGCACAGGTGAACGAGCCCATTGTAGAGCCAGAGAAAGTGCCTGAGAAAGTGGAACCCCCAGCCCCCAAAAGTGTCTCCATAGAGCCCGTGGTGGAACAGGTTTCTGAAGCTGTAATATCGGAGCCGGTCTCTAAGACGGAGGTGGTAGAGCCAGAGGTAGTCGCACCCGTCCTGGAATCGGAAGTGGTAAAAACCCCGGAAACTGCTGTACCAGAAAAGGTCGATTCTGCATTGCCCAACTCTGATCCCACTACAGAGCCGACGCATTCCGCATTGCCTGAACCAGAGCCTGAACGAGCCCCAGAACCAGAACCTCCAGCGGTTCCAGAACCATTTACATTACCAGCAGCAGTGCCAGAAATCTTGATTGAGATGGCTGCTTCTGAGCAGAATGAAGATCCAGAACCGGTGCCTTGTCCTGCATCTGAAAAAATAAGTGAAGCTGAGCAAGAGTTGGATTCTGAACCATTGCCACCAAAATCAACTGAAGTGCCTGAAACTGCGAATACTCCAGAACCCACAGAGAAGCGGGAATCTTTGGGGTGCAGCGATCAGAGTGCAGAGGCAGCCGCAATTCCATCCCCTACTGAAGCCCCTTCTATAGACCGGCCACCTGAGGACTCCGAGAAACGCGCCGCTTCTGAGGCTCCTGTAATTCTTCAAAATGGACCTTCAGAGAACTTGGCGGAAGATGACCACGCAGTGGTGCCTCCAGTCTCGGCAGAGGTGCCCCCCGTCGAGGTGCCTCCAGTCTCGGCAGAGGTGCCCACCATTGAGGTGCCTCCAGTCTCGGCAGAGGTGCCCACCATTGAGGTGCCTCCAGTCTCGGCAGAGGTGCCCACCATTGAGGTGCCTCCAGTCTCGGCAGAGGTGCCCACCATTGAGGTGCCCCCCGTCGAGGTGCCTCCAGTCTCCGCAGAGGTGCCCACCATTGAGGTGCCTCCAGTCTCCGCAGAGCTGAAGGCAGAAGATAATGAAGAACAAAAGGAGGAAGTTGTCTTAGATAAGCCGGCCACACCGCAGGAAAGTCAGGAGGTGAATGAAGATTGCGAAGCTCCAACAGATGGTTTGGTGACTTCAAAGACTGAAAATGATTCTACGGCTGCACCAGATACTAAAGAAACGCACGACGCATCTCCGCACCGCAATTCTGAAAACCACGAGATCTCCGCGGAAGAAACAAAGAAAGAGGCGGAGCCTCCTGCCCCGGAGAAATATGGGGTCGGAAATGGTTTACCGATCAAAGAAGAAATCAAGGTTCATCTAGAGGACAAATGTGACACCGATCTTCATGACCTGAATGGGCGGAGCCAAAGTCGTGAAATTGAAGTATGCAACGAATAGAAACCTTTCCCATGGAGAAACGATCCAATCTGAACTGTCTGCATCGCCTGTGACCAAATCCATCATCAAAGTTTTAGAAAGTTTGGAAGTAAAATTTAAAAAATATGAAAAAAAAAAAACTTTCCCCGACCAAATCTTTTATTAATGATCGGAATCATCTGCCAAATTTAATATTTAACTTATGCAATTTCCCAAGAAGTTATTTATAGATCTCCATGTTTTCTATCTTCTCATTGGACATCTAAATGTTCCAAAACGCCAAATGTGAGAAAAGTGACCAACGCCGACGGAACAAATTGTTGTGAGCTTACCCCCCCCCCACCCCCCTCCCCCCGATGTTCAATTTGTCTTAAACGCATGAACCGCCATGTTTTCCACGAATAAAATATCATATTTAAGTTTATGCGGCTTCATGAATTGTTTTCAGGCTGACGCATGAAAAGTGCGACTTTTAGGGGTAAGTGAGGAGGAGGAGTTTAAGCCGATTTCCATTTTCTGAAGGGTGGGGGAGGGGGAAGAGAGGGGGTTGTGTAAGAAGATGTCTGAATTGGGCTTGTGCTACAAAAGCTTTAAAAGTTTAACTAAAGGCAAAACTGTTAGTGTTGGGTGGAGTGGAGAGGGATTGGACCCTCTGTCAGGTGTTTATTGCCGTCTGTGCCCCATTAGGGAAATTCTTCCTCCTGTTTACCATCAATTATTGAAAGTGAAAAATTCCAAATTTTGTGTTGTCCCCAGAAAAGTCATATTAGAGATCTTCCAATGGGGTGACTAGTTCTGGGGGGATCCCAAAAGATTCCCTTAACTTGCAGGGATTTCCTGTTTGGCTATGGGACAGGAAGTGAAGGGAAATCTCCCCAATGAGACATGGGGGGGGGGGGGTGAATGGGGTTATAACCCTCCCTTACTCCATCCAAAATGTAAAGTTTTTGCCTCCTAGTTCTACTTTGGGCTCAGTTCCCACTATCGCCGCATCCGTCGCACTGCAGGGGTCCGATACGTGCTGGTTCAGTTTCAGGTCCGATTTCTGCCCCCAATTATGGGCTGAAATGCACCAAAAAAAGGCAACCCGTTTTTCTAGCAATTCGCATCGGATGCGCTGGGGCGACGTGTGAGCCGGCTCCATAGAGAGGCGGTCACATTCTCCTGCTATGTGAATTGGATGCGGAGAAACCCCTCATAGGTGTGAACCCGCCCTTAAAGCGGAGTTCCACCCTTAAAACCACTTGGTTTCATCCCATCCAGCATACTGGCGTCAGCATGCTGTTTTTTTTTTTTATTTTATTTTTTATCCATGTACTTGCTTTATAATCATTTTAATTTCGGGCGCACCGCGGTATGTCGCCGCTATAAGGCGTCACGCCTTCCGGAAACGGCCGATTAGCGTTCGGCTCTTCTCGGCGCCTGCGCACAGACCCAGAAGCTGACTGCGCAGGCGCCGTATATAGCCGCGTCACGCCCTCCGAAAAAAGCCGAACTAGGACCGGCTATTTACGGCGCCTGCGCAGTCAGCTCCTGGGTCTGTGCGCAGGCGCCGAGAAGAGCCGAACGCTAATCGGCTGTTTCCGGAAGGCGTGACGCCTTATAGCGGCGACATACCGCGGTGCGCCCGAAATTAAATGATTTATTATAAAGTAAGTACATGCATTAAAAAAAAAAAAAAAAACGGCATACTGGCGCTGACAATAAAGATAAAGAGACTGCATAAAATGTGGCACTTCTGAGACTTCCACTTAAAGCGGAGTTCCACCCTTAAAACCACTTTGTTTCATCCCATCCAGCATACGAAACAAAGTGGTTTTAAGGGTGGAAGTCTCAGAAGTGCCACATTTCATGCAGTCTCTTTATCTTTACCAACACAGCTGTTTTGTTTGGATTTTATTGTTGATCCTGCCAGCAGATCGTTATTTTTTTTTAATTTATTTTTAAAGGGGAGTTCCAGGCAAAATTGTGTTTATTAAAAGTCAGCAGCTACAAAAAGTGTATCTTGTGGCTTTTAATAAACATTCACTTACCTGCTCCACATTCCAGCGACGCGCTGGCCGGGGGTCCGCCTGGCCGGGGGTCCCATTGCGTATGCGCGAGCGGTACTGCGCATGCACGAGCGGCCCACCGCTGATTGGACAGGTGATCGCATGGGACTTGTCGGTGTCCCATGCGATCGCCTACAGGGAGGGGCTGCTGTAGGCGATTAAGCTTAATCGCCTAACCAGCCCCTCGGCGGAAGCGGGACAGGAAGTCCCACTCCTCCTGAAGTCCCCACTCCCCCCCCAAAAAAAAATTACATGCCGCATGTAAGGGGGAGGGGAGTGGATTAAGCGGAAGTTCCATTTTTGGGTGGAACTCCGCTTTAACAGACGAAACTGTCCAGCATAAGGGTCAGTAAGGCCCCTTTTACATTGAGGAGTTTTTCATGTGGTACAGCGATAAAAAAAGCACTGCTATACCGCCTGAAAAACTCCTGCCCCAGCAACCTCAATGTGAAAGCCCCGAGGGCCACACACTGAAGCGATGCGCTGGCGGGAGATAAGAGCAGTGTGTATACGGCTCCTTCGCATTGAAAACCAGGGCAATACCGCCCGCAATGCGCCTCTATAGAAGTGCATTGCGGGCGGTATTAACCCTTTCACGGCTGCTAGCGGGGGTTAATACCGCACGCGGCCAAAACTCGCGGTATAGCGCCGCTATTTTTAGTGGCGCTATACCGCCAGCGCACCTTCACTGCCCCATGTGAAAGGGGCCTTAGAGACGAGACTCTCATTACACTGAGGTGCTCACAGGTGTCGGCTGAAGTTGGACTTTCGGGTTGGGTTCATACCTGATATGGATGCGGCTCGCACCCCCGGGGGGGGGGTGTCTGGTGTGTTCCTGTTCTGTTTCAGGGACGAATTGTGTGAAGCAAGTGGCTGTAGAGCGAACAAACATTCTCCTGTCCTGTGAATTGGGTGCGGGAAACCCTCAATCTATCTACAGAAGTGTGACCCGGCCTGAAGGGATAACGAGAGACAAAACTTCAGACAGGAAGTGAGGGAAACAGCATGTCCTCAGAACAGGATGTCAGAGGAAATCTCTCCAAGGTCCCGATTCACACCTAATGGTATTTTTGGTGCTTTTTGCAGACTTGCACTTCAGTCCTTATAATATGGATTCCAATGGAAGACGTTCTGTAGCGCAAATCTGAAAAATGGGAAAAGCACTTAATGCCACAGATGTGAATCGGGACTTATGGAGCCCCCAGATAAAGTAAAACATGACAGCCCTTCTAATCCTTTCCCACTCCAATAATGTTCTGTAGTCCGACTCCAGGTTTGTTTGAATGTTAGGCGGAGTGACACCCTAAAGAAGACCTTCTACTGTCTGTGCGCTTCTTCCTGTTACACCCCCCCCCCCCCCCCCTTCATTTGGTATATTCGTTTTGGGACTGGGAACCCATTCTTCTCACTTCTGATCAAAATGGGTGATGCAAGCAGAAGTTCAGACACCCCCCTCCCCCATTCACAAAGCGTGTGCTGAGTGGGACACAACCAGCTTCCAAGTTGATATGTCATCGAAGGGAAGCCGAAGAACTTGGCGAGGAAGGCGCTGAATCCCCCGACAGGGAAGTTACAGGATTTGTAGCTATTGACTCCCCAACCCCACCCACAGGGTGAAGATCCGCTTTATATACTTCTTGTGGCATACAAGGCTGTATGTAGCTGAGGCCCCACCCCCTTCATACAGAACTCCACCCAGAAATGGCCCCCAATGGGGAAGGAAATGGCCGCAGGTTCAGTACATGTGTACCCGGCTTAGGGGGTAAGCCGGGCACACACGTACTGTAGGTCACCCGGTAGGGGGTAAGCCGGGTACACACACTTACTGAACGTCGCCCGGTAGGGGGTAAGCTGGGTACACACGTACTGAAGGTCGCTCGGTAGGGGGTAAGCTGGGTACACACGTACCGAAGGTTGCCCGGTAGGCGGTAACCCAGGCACACACGTACTGAAGGTCGCCCGGTAGGGGGTAAGCCGGGCACACACGTACTGTAGGTCACCCGGTAGAGGGTAAGCCGGGCACACACGTACTGTAGGTCGCCCGGTAGGGGGTAAGCTGGGCACACACGTACTGTAGGTCACCCGGTAGAGGGTAAGCTGGGCACACACATACTGTAGGTCGCCCGGTAGGGGGTAAGCCAGGTACACACATACTGTAGGTCGCCCGGTAGGGGGTAAGCCGGGTACACACGTACTGAAGGTCGCCCGGTAGGGGGTAAGCCGGGTACACACATACTGTAGGTCGCCCGGTAGGGGGTAAGCCGGGTACACACATACTAAAGGTCGCCCGGTAGGGGGTAAGCCGGGTACACACATACTGTAGGTCGCCCGGTGGGGGGTAAGCCGGGCACACACGTACTGTAGGTCGCCCGGTGGGGGGTAAGCCGGGTACACACATACTGAAGGTCACCTGGTAGGGGGTAAGCCGGGCCCACACGTACTGTAGGTCACCTGGTAGGGGGTAAGCCGGGTACACACACGTACTGAAGGTCGCCCGGTAGGGGGTAAGCCGGGCACACACATACTGTAGGTCGCCCGGTAGGGGGTAAGCCGGGTACACACACGTACTGAAGGTCGCCCGGTAGGGGGTAAGCCGGGTACACACGTACTGAAGGTCGCCCGGTGGGGGGTAAGCCGGGTACACACGTACTGAAGGTCGCCCGGTAGGGGGTAAGCCGGGTACACACATACTGTAGGTCGCCCGGTGGGGGGTAAGCCGGGTACACACATACTGTAGGTCGCCCGGTGGGGGGTAAGCCGGGTACACACATACTGTAGGTCGCCCGGTGGGGGGTAAGCCGGGTACACACATACTGTAGGTCGCCCGGTGGGGGGTAAGCCGGGTACACACATACTGTAGGTCGCCCGGTGGGGGGTAAGCTGGGTACACACATACTGTAGGTCGCCCGGTGGGGGGTAAGCCGGGTACACACGTACCGAAGGTCATATGACTGGATCTTATAATCCTTTCCACCATCAATTCCTGTTGATGTTTTATTAAGTATCACTAGAGGGCAGGTGATCGGTTTCCATGGGGGGGCTCTTCATAGGAATAGACGACGTCGGTCACATAAAACAAGGAAGAGACATAAAACCACAAACTCTCTTTATATAAAATAAAACAAATCCCAAAACGGAATATTTCCTTCTGGACACCAAAGAGACAAAGTCCGGCATTCCGATCGATCTTCACCGTTCCGATCATCCCGGAGGTGCCGGACCTTCGATGAGTTCATACTATACAGAGATCTCGGTTCCGGCCGTTCATAACGGACACAGCACCCCCCCCCGGCGAGTACCCAGAAAACGAAATGCACCAATAGAAGCAGCACCAGACGAATGATAAAGATCCATCGATCGCTCACACAGAGGCTGCTGCCTAATAATTCCCCTCCCCCAGACAGACCCCCATCTCT
This sequence comes from Rana kukunoris, assembly GCA_029574335.1. Taxonomy (NCBI): domain Eukaryota; kingdom Metazoa; phylum Chordata; class Amphibia; order Anura; family Ranidae; genus Rana; species Rana kukunoris. The sequence goes on from JAJQKJ010002880.1 coordinate 223,017, forward strand.
TATTTATCAGGAAGTCCTGATGAAGGGGGCACTGAAACGCGTTGTTTATCATTCGGCGAGGCGCTCCCTCCATTGGTGAACGTTTTTCTCTAAGAACAATACGGCGGTGGGAGATCCCGGCATGGCGGACGATGGAAGCTGCACGTTCGATCTTCTCATTGATCGGTATTGTCACATGTCTGCAGCACTTGTAGCTGTTTGTACTTTTTGGCCAAATCCACATTCCTTCTTCCTTCCTGGAATGGATACGCCCACAAAATGGCATTCCAGTGATGTCCGAACTTCCTCACCCCGTCCAGCAGGTCTGCGATCTCCTTCCCAGTGAAATCTTTGCGACTCGCTCTTCTGGGATTCCCGAGATTCTCTCCCTACAATAGACCAGATGGGAGTTATCTCTTATAGAACGGATTGTCCCCTCCCCCTCCACTTCTTCCTACAGAACATAAACCAGCAGAAATCACCCACAAAAAACAAGAGGTGCCGCTGTCATGCGCTGGGCGAGGTGCCGCTGTCAGTGATGGGCGAGATGCCGCTGTTAGAGATGGACGAGGTGCCGCCGTCATGCGCTGGGCGAGGTGCCGCTGTCATGAGATGGGCAAGGTGCCACTGTCATGAGATGGATGAGGTGCCGCTGTCATGAGATGGGCAAGGTGACGCTGTCATGAGATGGGCAAGGTGCAGCTGTCATGAGATGGGCAAGGTGCAGCTGTCATGAGATGGGCAAGGTGTCGCTGTCATGAGATGGGCAAGGTGCCGCTGTCATGAGATGGGCAAGGTGCCGCTGTCATGAGATGGGCAAGGTGCCGCTGTCATGAGATGGGCAAGGTGCCGCTGTCATGAGATGGGCAAGGTGCAGCTGTCATGAGATGGGCAAGGTGCAGCTGTCATGAGATGGGCAAGGTGTCGCTGTCATGAGATGGGCAAGGTGCAGCTGTCATGAGATGGGCAAGGTGTCGCTGTCATGAGATGGGCAAGGTGCCGCTGTCATGAGATGGGCAAGGTGCCGCTGTCATGAGATGGGCAAGGTGCAGCTGTCATGAGATGGGCAAGGTGCAGCTGTCATGAGATGGGCAAGGTGTCGCTGTCATGAGATGGGCAAGGTGCCGCTGTCAGCGATGGACAAGGTGCCGCCATCGGGGATGGGTGAGGTACTGCTGTCAGCGATGGTCGAGGTGCCGCCAACTACTAAGGGGCCACATACTTATTCTCCTCCATGTATAACATTTGTATCATGTGATCTCTCTGGAGTTTTGGTTGATATTCTGTCTCCATCATATAAAATACACCTATGAGACCCTCCATTTCTATGTAACGATCTGCAGGGGAGACGATCGGTATCGCCCCATCAGAGGGTCTCTGGAATCTCCCCTCCCCCTCCATGGCCCCGCCTATTGTAATACACATCAATAACATTGACGATCGATGGATTTCTGTACCTGATCTCCCACAGACTGGATCTCATTATTGATCACTTCCTGTCGTTTTCCGGGGGATCCTCTCCGATGTTCCGAGTTTATATCAGATTTTCTTACTGGAAAATAAATAAATCCCATTATTACAATGGAGGAACTTTCCTATTAGTTTCCGGTGATTATCGATTTGGAATCCGGGGGGCTTCACCGCAATCTAATTATTTCCACTTCTTCTCTGGAGCGTCACCGACTGCGCAGTTCCAATTATCGCCCGGCGGGGGAAGGGAGGAGACGTGGCGGGAGAAGGAAGGTCCCGATTTTTAGGATCATTACATCTTATTTTGCTCCACAAATGAGAATTTGGGATGATCCGGGAAGCGAGTAACGCCGTTAACGAGTGTTTCACAATGCAAGAATTTTTTTTATGTAAATCCTGACTCGTGCGAGTGTCTCACAAAACAGGCAGCATTCAAGCCACAGCGGTGTGCAGTACCACATTTGGCCTGAGGGGCGGGGGCGCCGGAGCCGACTGGAGCAGTTCACCAGAATTCAAGCCACAGCAGTGTGCAGTACCACATTTGGCCTGAGGGGCGGGGGCGCCGGAGCCGACTGGAGCAGTTCACCAGAATTCAAGCCACAGCGGTGTGCAGTACTACATTTGGCCTGAGGGGCGGGGGCGCCGGAGCCGACTGGAGCAGTTCATAAATACAAGCATACCCCACTTTAAGTACACTCACTTTACATGCACTCACGAGTAAGGACATACCCACCAGTGTATGTAAAGTGCCTCACAAGTACTGTACAGACATTTTGCAGCTGCAGAAGTAGCTGAAGCTCCGAGAGCATAGCCAGCCCTGTTCCAGTGTGCCCCCGACACCCCCACTATAGTCCCTGACCCCCCCCCACGACACAATAAAAGTGAAAAAAGGTATTGTTTCACTGTAAGTACATTTTCGTTTTACATACATGCTCTGGTCCCATTGTGTACTTAAAAGTGGGGTATGCCTGTACTGTGTTCCCGAGCCTTTCCGAGTTCAGCCGAGCTGTCCCCGAGCCTTTCCAAGTATTTTCGAGACTCTCTGCCCCCCCCCCCCCCCCACACGCGGTATTGCATGCCATTCAAGTCAATGCGGAACAAATTATTTCCATTGACTTCTATGGGGAAACTTGCTTTGGATTACAAGCGTTCTCCTGGAACGGATTATCCTCGTCATCTGAGGTTCCTCTGTATAATGTTCGGTACATACAACATACGTGCCGAGTCCCGTGTCAGTGAATGATGTGTGGAGAGAGATCTCCTCTGACAATTATCTCCGACTTCTGGACTGGAAAGTCGATATTTGCATACAAAGCCACCGCCCAGCTCTACTTCTGGTGCCATCCAGATCAATAACCCACCCCTGAGTTCCTACATCCAGATTCCCCTACACTAATCTAAGTGATGGGGGGAGGGGAGGAGGGGGGGGGGTATAACTGTCAGTAATGTAGAATGTATAGGAGTGCAGATTTGAAAGTAATAATAATAACCTTGTGAGAGAATAACGGGATGTATGGAAGAATACTTACATTGTGGGAGGCGCTCTGCGTGGGCGGGATCTCGCTCCTCCTCCAGACTCTTCCTGATTGGTGTCAGCAGAAAACCTGAAACATCCACATTACTTTCTATTTAGCCAAAGGAGAAATATTCTGTGTGTTACGTTCATTCCTCCCCCACCCCTCTGTCCAATCAGTGATAAGAGAGGAAATCCCTTCTATCTTCTCAAACTTCTAAAGCCTAAAAATGTTTTACCTTAAAGGGGAACCCCACTTTCATGGGGGGGGGGGGGGAATATAAGGAATAATCCGTGTATACCAGGGATCCTCAAACTACGGCCCTCCAGATGTTGTAGAACTACACATCCCATGAGGCATTGTAACACGCTGACATTCACAGACATGACTAGGCATGATGGGAATTGTAGTTCCTGAACAACTGGAGGGCCGTAGTTTGAAGACCCATGGTGTATACAATCAGATTGTAATCCAGAAGTCTCCACTAAAAATACAAATTCATCATTTTCCTCACAATTCTACAAACGATCCGGGAGAGAAGATCGTCTGAAATCTTCACAAATTTATTACAAATAAAAAAGGAAAACGGCCGAGATAAGAGGAGGGGCTCCGGGAATGTCCCTGAGGGGCCCGGACCTGAACCTGATTGGACATCTCTGGAGAGATCTGATAATGGCTGTTCACCCCCCCTCCAACCTGATGGAGTGTGAGAGGTCCTACAAAGAGGAATGGGGGAAACTGCCCAGAAATAGGAGTGCCGAGCTTGTAGAATAATACTCAAATGGGAGGAGCCTGTGATACTTGTGTACATGGGAGGAGCCTGTGATACTTGTGTACATGGGAGGAGCCTGTGATACTTATGTACATGGGAGGAGCCTGTGATACTTATGTACATGGGAGGAGCCTGTGATACTTATGTACATGGGAGGAGCCTGTGATACTTGTGTTCATGGGAGGAGCCTGTGATACTTATGTACATGGGAGGAGTCTGTGATATTTATGTACATGGGAGGAGCCTGTGATACTTGTGTTCATGGGAGGAGCCTGTGATACTTGTGTACATAGGAGGAGCCTGTGATACTTATGTACATGGGAGGAGCCTGTGATACTTATGTACATGGGAGGAGCCTGTGATACTTGTGTACATAGGAGGAGCCTGTGATACTTGTGTACATAGGAGGAGCCTGTGATACTTGTGTACATAGGAGGAGCCTGTGATACTTGTGTACATGGGAGGAGCCTGTGATACTTGTGTACATGGGAGGAGCCTGTGATACGTCTGTACATGGGAGGAGCCTGTGATACTTGTGTTCATGGGAGGAGCCTGTGATACTTGTGTACATAGGAGGAGCCTGTGATACTTGTGTACATGGGAGAAGCCTGTGATACTTATGTACATGGGAGGAGCCTGTGATACTTATGTACATGGGAGGAGCCTGTGATACTTATGTACATGGGAGGAGCCTGTGATACTTATGTACATGGGAGGAGCCTGTGACACTTATGTACATGGGAGGAGCCTGTGACACTTATGTACATAGGAGGAGCCTGTGATACTTATGTACATGGGAGGAGCCTGTGATACGTCTGTACATGGGAGGAGCCTGTGATATTTATGTACATGGGAGGAGCCTGTGATACTTGTGTACATAGGAGGAGCCTGTGATACTTATGTACATGGGAGGAGCCTGTGATACTTATGTACATGGGAGGAGCCTGTAATACGTCTGTACATGGGAGGAGTCAGTGATACTTATGTACATGGGAGGAGCCTGTGATACTTATGTCTATGGGAGGAGCCTGTGATACATCTATACATGGGAGGAGCCTGTGATACTTATGTACATGGGAGGAGCCTGTGATACTTATGTACATGGGAGGAGCCTGTGACACTTATGTACATGGGAGGAGTCTGTGATACTTATGTACATGGGAGGAGCCTGTGACACTTATGTACATGGGAGGAGCCTGTGATATTTATGTACATGGGAGGAGTCTGTGATACTGATGTAGGTGGGGTTTTTATTTTTAATAAATGTGCACAGATATCATACAATCTTCTCTCGTGTTGTCATTATCGGGGATGTTTGTAGAATTTTTGAGGAAAATAATGAATTTCATACATTTTGGAATGCGGCTGTAACATAAACAATTTGTGGAAGAAGTGAAGCGCTGTGAGTACTTTCCGGACGCTCTGTATATATTGTCATCACTTCCTGTCCTCAGTGACGGCTTCCTGTTACAGGCGGGGGAGATCGGTGACATCACAGTGATATTATGTGGTCACTTTTTATACTTTATTGCAGATGATTTATAATCCTAGAATTCCGACTACCAGAAATCTCCGCAACCAATCACTGAACACTCACCATGTGGGAGTCGCCCTTTCTGGTGCGATAGCCCCGCCTCCTGTCTTCCTGTTCTTCGAGGTGTCAGAGACAAACCTGCGTCACACAAACACGAGTTTCATGTCAGCCAAAAATATTCCGTCATTTCCTATTTCTATGCGCCATTCGCTGCAAAGTCACACTCTGATGTGCCGCGTACACACGATCGGAATTTCCAAACGCCAAGGACACAGTGACGTACAACGCGACAACGAGCCGAGAAAAATGAAGTTCAATGATTCCGAGCATGCGTCGCCTTGATTCAGAGCATGCGTTTTTTTGTGCGTCCGAATTGGACACACACGATTGGAATTTCCGACAAGGACCTTTGTTGTCGGAAAAATTAAGAACCAGCTCTTAAACATTTGTTGTCGGAAATTCTGACAGCAAATGTCCGATGGGGCCTATGGAATTTATGACCAAAAGCTCCCACCGAACATTTGTTGTCAGAAATCCCGATCGTGTGTACGCCCCATAATTCCTCGATTACACTTCGACTTCAACACTCATTAAAGGGGCTGTAGGTAAGTGAGGGAGGACTGCACTGAGGTAAGTGAGGGAGGACTGCACTGAGGTAAGTGAGGGAGGACTGCACTGAGGTAAGTGAGGGAGGACTGCACTGAGGTAAGTGAGGGAGGACTGCACTGAGGTAAGTGAGGGAGGACTGCACTGAGGTAAGTGAGGGAGGACTGCACTGAGGTAAGTGAGGGAGGACTGCACTGAGGTAAGTGAGGGAGGACTGCACTGAGGTAAGTGAAGGAGGACTGCACTGAGGTAAGAGAAGGAGGACTGCACTGAGGTAAGTGAAGGAGGACGGCACTGAGGTAAGTGAAGGAGGACTGCACTGAGGTAAGTGAAGGACTGCACTGAGGTAAGTGAAGGAGGACTGCACTGAGGTAAGTGAAGGACTGCACTGAGGTAAGTGAGGGAGGACTGCACTGAGGTAAGTGAGGAAGGACTGCACTGAGGTAAGTGAAGGAGGACGGCACTGAGGTAAGTGAAGGAGGACGGCACTGAGGTAAGTGAGGGAGGACTGCACTGAGGTAAGTGAAGGAGGACGGCACTGAGGTAAGTGAGGGAGGACTGCACTGAGGTAAGTGAAGGACTGCACTGAGGTAAGTGAAGGAGGACGGCACTGAGGTAAGAGAAGGAGGACTGCACTGAGGTAAGTGAAGGAGGACGGCACTGAGGTAAGTGAAGGAGGACGGCACTGAGGTAAGTGAAGGAGGACGGCACTGAGGTAAGTGAAGGAGGACGGCACTGAGGTAAGTGAGGGAGGACTGCACTGAGGTAAGTGAAGGAGGACTGCACTGAGGTAAGTGAGGGAGGACTGCACTGAGGTAAGAGAAGGAGGACGGCACTGAGGTAAGTGAGGGAGGACTGCACTGAGGTAAGTGAGGAAGGACTGCACTGAGGTAAGTGAAGGAGGACTGCACTGAGGTAAGTGAAGGAGGACGGCACTGAGGTAAGTGAAGGAGGACTGCACTGAGGTAAGAGAAGGAGGACGGCACTGAGGTAAGTGAGGGAGGACTGCACTGAGGTAAGTGAGGGAGGACTGCACTGAGGTAAGGAGGACTGCACTGAGGTAAGTGAAGGAGGACGGCACTGAGGTAAGTGAAGGAGGACGGCACTGAGGTAAGTGAGGGAGGACTGCACTGAGGTAAGTGAAGGAGGACGGCACTGAGGTAAGTGAAGGAGGACTGCACTGAGGTAAGTGAAGGAGGACGGCACTGAGGTAAGTGAGGGAGGACTGCACTGAGGTAAGAGAAGGAGGACGGCACTGAGGTAAGAGAAGGAGGACGGCACTGAGGTAAGTGAAGGAGGACTGCACTGAGGTAAGAGAAGGAGGACGGCACTGAGGTAAGTGAGGGAGGACTGCACTGAGGTAAGTGAGGGAGGACTGCACTGAGGTAAGTGAAGGAGGACGGCACTGAGGTAAGAGAAGGAGGACTGCACTGAGGTAAGTGAAGGAGGACGGCACTGAGGTAAGTGAAGGAGGACTGCACTGAGGTAAGTGAAGGAGGACTGCACTGAGGTAAGTGAAGGAGGACTGCACTGAGGTAAGTGAAGGACTGCACTGAGGTAAGTGAAGGGACTGGAGGTAAGTGAAGGAGGACTGCACTGAGGTAAGTGAAGGAAGGACTGCACTGAGGTAAGTGAAGGAGGACGGCACTGAGGTAAGTGAAGGAGGACGGCACTGAGGTAAGTGAGGGAGGACTGCACTGAGGTAAGTGAAGGAGGACGGCACTGAGGTAAGAGAAGGAGGACGGCACTGAGGTAAGTGAGGGAGGACTGCACTGAGGTAAGTGAAGGAGGACTGCACTGAGGTAAGAGGAGGACTGCACTGAGGTAAGTGAAGGAGGACGGCACTGAGGTAAGTGAAGGAGGACGGCACTGAGGTAAGTGAAGGAGGACTGCACTGAGGTAAGTGAAGGAGGACTGCACTGAGGTAAGTGAAGGAGGACGGCACTGAGGTAAGTGAAGGAGGACTGCACTGAGGTAAGTGAAGGAGGACTGCACTGAGGTAAGTGAAGGAGGACTGCACTGAGGTAAGTAAAGGAGGACTGCACTGAGGTAAAGGAAGAGATTTAGGGGGAAAATTACCTTTACAACCCCTATAAAGGGAGTATCCGGACCACACAAAGGGGGGAGGGGACATCTAACGCTCCTAGGTGGATGAGAAGAGGTTTGGAAATCAGCAGGGAGAGGACCAATGAGAAGAAGTCAGGAGGCGGAGCAGTTCCAGGCTCCACCTATGGCTCAGGTGTTGGGTTAATTGACCTTTTACTATTGGCTGGCTGTTCCATGTGACCAAGTACACAAATGACGATGAATTGGTGGGTTTTCCAGCCACAGCAACCAATCAGATTTCATTGTGAAATAAGATGGCAGCGTGGTTGCCGTGGGTTACTGTATTTCCTTTATATGGTCTTGTAGATTGGTGGGGGTTGGGATTTTCCTCACACAGCGGGGGGGTCAGGAAGACGCGAGGATGATAAATGGGGACCTGTGAAATGCTTTTTACTTGTTCTGTTGAATATTTGGCTCCTCCCGGGAGGTCTGGACCTTATTCCATCTAGCGTACACCAGTCGCCATGGTAACTGCCGGCGATGATTTATACCTACAGCTGCATATTTATATGAAGTCCCTGACAACGTATAGATGGACCCTCACGCCCTCCCCGCTATGACCGCGCATGCACCGGCAGGATCGGGGGGGGAGATTGAAGTACATCAGCCACCCGCAATGTGACCGTACACATGGGGGGTACACATGGGGGGGGGCACATAGGGGAGTACACGTGGGGGGGGGCACATAGGGGGGTACACATGGGGGGGCACACGTGGGGGGGGCACACATGGGGGGGCACATAGGGGGGTACACGTGGGGGGGGCACACATGGGGGGGCACATAGGGGGGTACACATGGGGGGGGGCACATAGGGGGGTACACATGGGGGGGCACATAGGGGGGTACACATGGGGGGTATGACAAGACAACCAGCAATGCTAATGGAGCTTCCCCTGTCTGTTTTCACTGCCGTCTCCTTCCCTCTAATTAGACCCCCCAAACATTATATATATATTTTATTCTAACAAAAATGGCGGTTGTTGCAATACTTTCTGTCACACCGTATTTGTGCAGCGGTCTTACAAAACAAAAACATTTTTCACCAATAAAGTTAGCAAAATGTATTTTATGGGGCAGATTCAGGTAGAGTTATGGCGGGGGTATCAGTGAAATGCCGGGTTGGAGTTCATATACGAGCGGCGTAATTGTATTTCGCCGTCGAATAAAATTGTTTTCGAGTCGTTTGTGTAAAACGTCTGTGAATGGGGATTGACGTTCACTGACAGAATTTTGAGCATGCACACTGACAGTCGACGCATGCGCAGTACGTTCTCCGCTTGATCGCGCCTAGTTTAAATACTACACGCCCCGTACCCGCCCAATTTGAATTCCGCCGGCTCATTTTCGCTACGCCGCCGCAACTTTAGGAGCAAGTGCTTTGTGAATAACAGTACTTGCTGCTAAAGTTTCGGCGGAGTAACGTAAATGAGAAGCGTTACTCCACCATAAAGATTCGCCCACCTACCTGAATCTGGCCCTATATTGTGAAAGATAATGTTACGCCGAGTAAATTGATTCCCAACACGTCACACTTCAAAAATGCACTCTGCTTGTGGAATGGCGACAAACTTTTACCCTTTAAAATCTCCATAGGCGACGTTTAAATTTTTCTACAGGTTGCGTGTTTTGAGTTACAGAGGAGGCCTAGGGCTAGAATTATTGCTCTCGCTCCAACGATCGCGGCGATACCTCACATGTGTGGTTTGAACACCGTTTACATATGCGGGCGCTACTCACGTATGTATTCGCTTCTGCGCGCAAGCTCGGGGGACGGGGCGCGTTTTCTGGCTCCTAACTTTTTTAGCTCTCAGATTCCAAGCACATTTGTCACACCCTGGGATAGAGGATTATAAATCAGATGTTACTGTTATGAGGGGGGAGGATTCCGGTAGCGCTCAGTAATTTCCTTAATTCGGCTTTATATCGATCCTCCGTCTGAAGAACGATTCTGTGGTTGTCACATAAGTGGGGGCATTTCTGTAAGATCTTGCTGCAGTTTCTGCTGTTCATGGAGAGCCCTGTGACCAGGCAGCCTGGAAAACACACAGGATCATGGCACAATATTCCCCACACACCAATCATCTACGGGGCCACACCAATCATCTACGGGGCCACACCAATTATCTACGGGGCCACACCAATCATCTACGGGGCCACGCCAATCATCTACGGGGCCACGCCAATCATCTACGGGGCCACGCCAATCATCTACGGGGCCACGCCAATCATCTACGGGGCCACACCAATCATCTACGGGGACACACCAATCATCTACGGGGACACACCAATCATCTACGGGGACATACCAATCATCTACGGGGACACACCAATCATCTACGGGGACACGCCAATCATCTACGGGGCCACACCAATCATCTACGGGGACACACCAATCATCTACGGGGACACACCAATCATCTACGGGGACATACCAATCATCTACGGGGACACACCAATCATCTACGGGGACACGCCAATCATCTACGGGGCCACGCCAATCATCTACGGGGCCACGCCAATCATCTACGGGGCCACGCCAATCATCTACGGGGACACGCCAATCATCTACGGGGCCACACCAATCATCTACGGGGACACACCAATCATCTACGGGGACACACCAATCATCTACGGGGACACACCAATCATCTACGGGGCCACACCAATCATCTACGGGGCCACACCAATCATCTACGGGGACACGCCAATCATCTACGGGGCCACGCCAATCATCTACGGGGCCACGCCAATCATCTACGGGGCCACGCCAATCATCTACGGGGCCACGCCAATCATCTACGGGGACACGCCAATCATCTACGGGGCCACACCAATCATCTACGGGGACATACCAATCATCTACGGGGCCACACCAATCATCTACGGGGACACGCCAATCATCTACGGGGTCACACCAATCATCTACGGGGTCACACCAATCATCTACGGGGACACACCAATCATCTACGGGGACACACCAATCATCTACGGGGACACACCAATCATCTACGGGGACATACCAATGATGGGAATCCCAATGACTGGCAGCGATAGGAATCACCTTCCTGTACAGAATGATGGGATTCCCAATGACTCCCATTGATAGGAATCACCTTCCTGTACAGAATGATGGGATTCCAATGACTGGCAGTGATAATGAATCACCTTCCTGTACAGAATGATGGGAATCCCAATGACTCCCATTGATAGGAATCACCTTCCTGTACAGAATGATGGAATCCCAATGACTCCCATTGATAGGAATCACCTTCCTGTACAGAATGATGGGATTCCCAATGACTGGCAGTGATAATGAATCACCTTCCTGTACAGAATGATGGAATCCCAATGACTCCCATTGATAGGAATCACCTTCCTGTACAGAATGATGGGATTCCCAATGACTGGCAGTAATAATGAATCACCTTCCTGTACAGAATGATGGAATCCCAATGACTCCCATTGATAGGAATCACCTTCCTGTACAGAATGATGGGATTCCCAATGACTGGCAGCGATAGGAATCACCTTCCTGTACAGAATGATGGGATTCCCAATGACTGGCAGCGATAGGAATCACCTTCCTGTACAGAATGATGGAATCCCAATGACTCCCATTGATAGGATCACTTTCCTGTACAGAATGATGGAATCCCAATGACTCCCATTGATAGGATCACCTTTCTGTACAGAATGATGGGATTCCCAATGACTGGCAGTGATAGGAATCACCTTCCTGTACAGAATGATGGAATCCCAATGACTCCCATTGATAGGATCACCTTCCTGTACAGAATGATGGGATTCCAATGACTCCCATTGATAGGAATCACCTTCCTGTACAGAATGATGGGAATCCCAATGACTGGCAGTGATAGGAATCACCTTCCTGTACAGAATGATGGGAATCCCAATGACTCCCATTGATGGGATTCCCATCATTCTGTACAGGAAGGTGATTCCTATCAATGGGAGTCATTGGGATTCCCATCATTCTGTACAGGAAGGTGATTCCTATCACTGCCAGTCATTGGGATTCCCATCATTCTGTACAGGAAGGTGATTCCTATCAATGGGAGTCATTGGGAATCCCATCATTCTGTACAGGAAGGTGATTCCTATCAATGGGAGTCATTGGGATTCCCATCATTCTGTACAGGAAGGTGATTCCTATCACTGCCAGTCATTGGGATTCCCATCATTCTGTACAGGAAGGTGATTCCTATCACTGCCAGTCATTGGGATTCCCATCATTCTGTACAGGAAGGTGATTCCTAATGACTGGCAGTGATAGGAATCACCTTCCTGTACAGAATGATGGGAATCCCAATGACTGGCAGTGATAGGAATCACCTTCCTGTACAGAATGATGGGAATCCCAATGACTGGCAGTGATAGGAATCACCTTCCTGTACAGAATGATGGGAATCCCAATGACTCCCATTGATAGGAATCACCTTCCTGTACAGAATGATGGGAATCCCAGTGACTGGCAGTGATAGGAATCACAGAATGATGGGAATCCTTCCTGTACAGAATGATGGGAATCCCAATGAGTGATAGGAATCTCCCATTGATAGGAATCACCTTCCTGTACAGAATGATGGGAATCCCAGTGACTGGCAGTGATAGGAATCACCTTCCTGTACAGAATGATGGGAATCCCAATGACTCCCATTGATAGGAATCACCTTCCTGTACAGAATGATGGGAATCCCAGTGACTGGCAGTGATAGGAATCACCTTCCTGTACAGAATGATGGGAATCCCAATGACTCCCATTGATAGGAATCACAGAATGATGGGAATCCAGTGATAGGAATCCTTCCTGTACAGAATGATGGGAATCCCAATGACTCCCATTGATAGGAATCACCTTCCTGTACAGAATGATGGGAATCCCAATGACTCCCATTGATAGGAATCACCTTCCTGTACAGAATGATGGGAATCCCAATGACTCCCATTGATAGGAATCACCTTCCTGTACAGAATGATGGGAATCCCAATGACTCCCATTGATAGGAATCACCTTCCTGTACAGAATGATGGGAATCCCAATGACTCCCATTGATAGGAATCACCTTCCTGTCCTCATTACCTGAACACCGCCGCCGGGTCTGCGAGGTACGAGAGCCGAGAGCGCTGCTGATCTCCTCGCTGATGATGTCGGCACACAGAGACATCGGATCTGCAAACAGAGGAGGGGAAATGTTTAGAGAAAACAGCAAGGGCCAAGTCTCTGTGTGTCAATTGGATGAAGCAGCGGGGCTCAGGAGCGAGTACACATGAGTGCCCCCATGGGAAGCTTCCTATGACATGGGAAATCAAGCCCAGCCTGTGACCTATGACCTGGGAAATGAAGCCCCGCCTGTGACCTATGACCTGGAAAATGAAGCCCCGCCTGTGACCTATGACCTGGGAAATGAAGTCCCGCCTGTGACCTATGACCTGGGAAATGAAGTCCCGCCTGTGACCTGGGAAATGAAGTCCCGCCTGTGACCTATGACCTGGGAAATGAAGTCCCGCCTGTGACCTATGACCTGGGAAATGAAGTCCCGCCTGTGACCTATGACCTGGGAAATGAAGTCCCGCCTGTGACCTATGACCTGGGAAATGAAGTCCGACCTGGGAAATGAAGTCCGCCTGTGACCTATGACCTGGGAAATGAAATATGAAGTACCCGCCTGTGACCTATGACCTGGGAAATGAAGCTCCGCCTGTGACCTATGACCTGGGAAATGAAGTCCCGCCTGTGACCTATGACCTGGGAAATGAAGTCCCGCCTGTGACCTATGACCTGGGAAATAAAGGCCCGCCTGTGACCTAGGAAATGAAGCCCTGCCTGTGACCTATGACCTGGGAAATGAAGTCCCGCCTGTGACCTATGACCTGGGAAATAAAGGCCCGCCTGTGACCTAGGAAATGAAGCCCTGCCTGTGACCTATGACCTGGAAAATGAAGCCCCGCCTGTGACCTATGACCTGGGAAATGAAGTCCCGCCTGTGACCTATGACCTGGAAATGAAGCCCCTGTGACCTGTGACCTATGACCCCCGCCCCTGGGAAATGAAGAAGTCCCGCCTGTGACCTATGACTGCCTGGGAAATATGGCCTCGCGCCGACAGGCCCTTGTGACCTATGACCTGGAAATGAAGCTCCGCCTGTGACCTATGACCTGGGAAATGAAGTCCCGCCTGTGACCTATGACCTGGGAAATGAAGTCCCCGCCTGTGACCTATGACCTGGAAATGAAGTAAAGGCCCCGCCGACCCGACTGACTCTCCCCCAGGAAATGAAGTCCCGCTGTGCCTATGACCTGGGAAATGAAGCCCGCCTGTGACCTATGACCTGGGAAATGAAGCCCCGCCTGTGACCTATGACCTGGGAAATGAAGTCCCGCCTGTGACCTATGACCTGGAAATGAAGCCCCGCCTGTGACCTATGACCTGGGAAATGAAGTCCCGCCTGTGACCTATGACCTGGAAATAAGTCCAAGCCTGTGCCTGTGACATCTGGAAATGAAGTCCCGCCTGTGACCCTATGACCTGGAAATGAAGCCCGCCTGTGACCTATGACCTGGGAAATAAAGCCCCGCCTGTGACCTATGACCTGGAAAAATGAGCCCCGCCTGTGACCTATGACCTAGGAAATGAAGCCCTGCCTGTGACCTATGACCTGGGAAATGAAGCTCCGCCTGTGACCTATGACCTGGGAAATGAAGCCCCGCCTGTGACCTATGACCTGGGAAATGAAGCCCCGCCTGTGACCTATGACCTGGGAAATGAAGCCCCGCCTGTGACCTATGACCTGGGAAATGAAGCTCCGCCTGTGACCTATGACCTGGGAAATGAAGCCCCGCCTGTGACCTATGACCTGGGAAATAAAGGCCCGCCTGTGACCTATGACCTTGACGGGAAATGAAGCCCGCCTGAGACCACAGACCTGG